>OZ005700.1:0-58775 GCA_963930775.1 Cliona cf. orientalis | reverse complement strand
GTGCTGCCATCGCCTACAGCACCAATATTAGAAAATAATTTTGCTGGACATTGTCCGGCAGAGAACTTTTCCCAGACATTATCTTGCAGAAAATAATTTGCTGGACATTGTCTGGCAGAGATTTTATTAAACTTTTGCCAGACATTGTCCGGCAGATAATAATTTTGCTGCACCAAAATTACTAATTTTACCAATTTTACCAACTTTACCAACATTACCCTGATGCTGCCATCGCCTATAGCACCAAAATTACTAATTTTACCCATTTTACCAACATTACCCTTGGTGCTGCCATCGCCTACAGCACCAATATTAGAAAATAATTTTGCTGGACGTTGTCCAGTAGATAATTTTGCTGGACATTGTCCAGCAGAGATTTTTAACTTTTGCCAGACATTGTCCGGCAGAAAATAATTTTGCTGGACTTTGTCGGGCAGATAATAACTTTCTCTTGAATAATGGGGTAGATATGTGAAGAATAATTATTTGAATAATGGGCAAATTTAAAGGAATATTTGGCCCAGGCCTACACCCCACCCATCTCCCTTATCTCCCACACACTCAAGTGTACACGTCCACTTGTATAATGTAGGGATTGTCGAGTCTTGTTCAGCTTGATGTCAGTTGGAACCAGCTTGAGTCCTATCATCACGACGTGGCTGTGCTACGTCACCACGCCCCCTCTCTCTCTTCACTGGATGCTAGTAACAATCCTTGGAACAAGGTGAGGGGAGAATAGTATATTCATGCAATAATCAATGTGTACTACTACGTACTACACTCCTGATTATTAGGCCAGTGGGTTCAGAGTTCACGCACTGGGCCGGCTGAGGTCGCTGCGCTACCTCGATGCTCAACAGGTGACCAAAGAGGAGGCTTCAGCCGCAGCAAAACAAATGACATCATCCCATCTCTCCCTGACGAGCCTGGTGGGTGTGGCCTGTACTGTCTCTGCCCCGCCTCCCTCCCTCTCCCTCCTCCCCATAGCTGAACAGCTTCATCGCCGCTCCTCTAGGACAGAGCATCCTCATACCATGTCAGCAAATGACTGGCCTACTAAGGTGACTTGAAGATGATGCTTGTGTACATTTATATTCATAATTCACGTTAGTTTTGTTCGTAAAATTTTTGTGTTAGAAATATTCATGTAACAATATTTTCGTCAACTTGAAGCGCGTGCCATATATTCGCTGTATTAGTTAGTACAGGTAAAGTATTTTTGTGTAAAAAATTTTTGTCACTTCGCGCAAAATGAAAATTTTTAACAACGAAATTTTCGCAAATTATGGTATATGACTTTCCCCTCAGGTGACAAGCATTGCTTTGTGTAATGCTGGTCTCTCTAGACTCTCTTGTTTGGATCAGCTGCCTAACCTTTGCTGGCTCTCTCTCTCTGACAATGCCCTCTCTTCTCTTGAGGTGAGTCCAGGTGATATTACAACTGTCTGCCCAGTGCAAAGCTGTTGTGTGGTGCAGTGTTTGTCTGTGTGCTCGAGGCTGGAAGAGCTCAGCGTTGACAGGAACTTGCTTGAGAGTGCCGCTGCTGTCGAGGGGCTGGTTCATCTCAAGTGGCTCTCTCTCCAATCCAATCGGCTAACAGAACTACCCTCTCTACACAAACTAAATCAACTCTCCTATTTCAACTTTTCAGATAACTCCATTTCATCTCTGGCAAATTTAAAGGTGCCTCCACTACTCTCACTGTAATCAGTTATACATCTGTATCTGTTTTGCATGTAGAGCGTTGGCTCACTTGTGGAGCTCTATGCTTCCAGTAATGCTATCTCTGAGATCCGTCAGCTGTTTTGCCTCAAGTCGTTGCTGCAGCTTGTGGTGGTTGACTTCACATACAATCCAATTGCCTCCACCTCAAACTATCGACTCTTTGCCATCTATCACCTGTCCTTCATCAGGGCACTCGATGCACTGCCTATTGTGAGTTTTCTCCCTCCCCTTCCTCCCTCCCCTTCCTCCCTCCCCTTCCTCCCTCCCCTTCTCCCTCCTCTTTATTGCTGTCCTTTTGTTGCCTAGGAGGCTGGTGAGCTTGCCTCTGCTAGGGAGAGGTTTGGAGGGAGGTTAGTTCATCAGCACTGCTTGCTTGCTCTCTGGTACTGTTAGTTTTTGTGCAGACTCACTCAAGACCTGATCACTGAGAAGTATCCGGACATCCAGTTCTCATCTCTGCGCACTCTTGACCTGGTGCAGTCTGGACTCAAGGCAGTGGATCTCTCTCCAATGGAAGCTTTTGACAACCTTGCTAGGTCAGTAGTGGTCTCCTCCCCAGGCCCCTTTCTCTACACGGGTGATCCTGGGGATGAGACCAGCTCAGTAGCTACTCTCTCTACGACATAGCGAGGCTATTAAGTTGTGACAACTGATTCTCACTCACAGCCTCAACTTGGAGCACAACTCTCTCTCTTCATTCTCTGGACTAGTGTACCTCAATAAGCTCAAGGTGAGTGAACAGCCAAGGGGGGGGGGGGGGGGGGGGGGGGGGAACGGCTAGTGGTCACTGCTGCTGCATTGTACTGGTGCAGGTTCTTTGCCTCAACCATAATCGCATTGAGTGTATGCAGCAGTCTCATCATGTGGCTCGTGACTCCCTCTCTGATTCCAGTCGAGTCCTCAACAGCCTGGAAGTACTTCACTTGGCCTACAATGGAATTGTCAATCTTGCACCTCTGCAGCTGGGCAGAATATCTTCACTTCGAGCTCTGTTTCTGCAAGGTACAGTCATCACTGTGATATCAAGAGGGGCTCCCTTTTATCCAGTAATAACACTGTTATGTAGGTAATGAAATAGTTCACGTAGATGGTCTTAGTGGTCTTGAATCTCTAACAGAGTTGGTTCTGGACAGGAATAAGATCAAGGTTGGTTGGCTTGATGATATATTCACTTTGTTGAGAACGCTTTTCTTCAGTCTCTGCATGAATCGTCTTTTAATTCGCTCTACAACCTTCGTGAACTTCACTTGGAAGAGAATCGATTGAAGGAGCTCTC
Source organism: Cliona cf. orientalis (assembly GCA_963930775.1). Taxonomy (NCBI): domain Eukaryota; kingdom Metazoa; phylum Porifera; class Demospongiae; order Clionaida; family Clionaidae; genus Cliona; species Cliona cf. orientalis. The sequence continues at coordinate 55,774 of OZ005700.1, read as the reverse complement.
TCACTTGAGCACTAGTTTGAGTCACCTCGAGCGTCTCTACCTCGGCATGAACAGACTTCAGGTACCACCTGCTGTCTCTCTCTCTGTCTTATCTCTGATTCTTCTTTTGCTGCAGGAATTTTCTGAGCTTGAGAAGCTGAGTGGTCTAACAGAGTTGATGGAGCTGTCGATTGTTAGCAATCCAGTGAGTTGGTCTTGTGTGAACTGAAGTGTGTTTGACTGTCGCTGGTGATTGCAGGTGTCTCGTCGGTTGCAGCATCGTTCCCTTCTCATCTTCCATGTTCCCTCCCTCCTCTCCCTCGATGGAGTCATGGTCACAGTGGATGAGAGACACGTCGCTCAAGTCACCTTTGGCTCTCTCCACGAACCTCACGTAAGCACAATCTCTCTCCTACCGGTCTACTCATCAAATTACAGGGTCTTCCTCATTATCAGGAAATGGATGATGTTGGGTCAGGGATGCCCTCTCTGGGCCACGCCTCCACACCACTGAAGGTTCTCACTGTTCCATTTGCCCAATTTGGCCACGCCTACCACTCTCAGCGCAAACAGAATGCCAGCACTGGACTACAGAGCGAACCCCCAAACTACTTTCAACAGCTGAGGAAGGGAAGGAGAACAAACTAGAACAGTCAATCGACATTCGCTGTATGTTAATAAATCCTAATATTTCATTCAATCCTCTGCACAATAATCATTATGGTGATTAACTCTCGTGTACAGCCTCAAGCAGTCATGGTATTTCACACACAAACATAGGGATAAAAATGATCACAAAAAATAATTATTGGCAGGTCACTTTGAGACACTGCGACTTTTCTTTATTGCTGCCATCCACCTGGAAATTTATACTACTAAAAACTGACATTAACAAAATTAATGTGAAGCACGCACCTCGCTCTCTCTCCTTCACTTTCAGCAAAGAAATAAAAAGTTCTCATATTATCGAGAGGAGGGACGGCAGCAAAGTGATATTTGCCAGATTTCTCTGTCCCAGAGGTGACATGATAGCCGGTCAAGTCCATGACCCCATATGCTGTTGTCTCGCTCATGGATCCATAGTAGAATAATTGACTTGATTTGAGAATACAGTAGCGTTTCTTCCACGTCTTAAAGTGCTGGCCCTGCTTGAAGAGAAATCCGGAGCAGTCTGGGTCTTTGATGGACAATGCACTCAATCCAATGTTGTGTGCAGAGCCTCCACTGAAGCAGACCTCCTCCTACAGACCCAAAGATGAGAGAATGAGCCAGGCAGGTCTGTCACTGATAGAGGACTTACCCTTTGCTTCAAGGTAGCGGCTTCTGTGAACAACTTGGCCCACCTACAAATAACAAATGCCATGTCAGTTCAGTTGGGTAATCGTCTAGAGGTATCATACTTTTCCATATCATCGTGGCTCTCCGCTGCAAACATATAGCTCTTCTCTCCACCCTTCACTATCCTGAAAGAATGTTGTCTCTTTACATCTCTCACGGCCTTGGAAACTGTGTACTGGTGAAGGACGATGGCCCCCACTGGATCACCCTCCCCCTAAACAACTCCATAATGTCACAAATCTCTAATATTAAAATCGACTCACTTCACAGTTGGAATAATAATAAGCGATACAGTCATCTTTGAGCACAATCCATCTCCACTGCCAGCTACTGAGGGGAAATCGCGATGTCCCTTTCATCATTAGCCATCCACTGTTTACCACGGCACCTGAGTATTTTGTATACAATAATTATTATGACAATGACATGGTGCAAATTTTAGCAATGCAATTGCACACATACCACTTGGTTTAGGCTGTAGGCTAGATGGATAACTAGATCTCGATCTAGACTCTACTTTCTTGATCTCAATAATAATCATTATCTCAATATCAACACGTGCTAAGTCATGCACACACAGTCAGTAATCACGTGATGTGATACAAAGAGTATAGATAAGAATGATAATAATAAGGAATTGCTACATAACTCCCCCCCAGTGAGTGAAAGGAATGATAGAAAAATTATGTGAAAGAAATTGTGCGACTAAGGCGATCAGGTAACTGAACATGTCGTCCGGACCTGGTATGGGTGAGTGGGGGAAGTATGGGGGTGACAGAGTGTGACTGTGATGAGGGAATATGAGGTTGGGATGATGATGATGATGATGATGATGATGAGGAAGGAGATTGTTCAATGTCAGTGTCCGATGATACTATTGAATAGGCAGGTTTCAAGCGATCGATGGAAACTGTATCTGTTCGACCATCATTACGAGCGATAACAAAATGCCGTGTTTTGCGGTCAACCACCTTAAACGGTCCATTATACGTCGGCTGAAGGGGTGGTTTCTTAGCATCGTTTCTAACAAACACATGTGTGCAGTCAGTCAAATCTTTGTGAACAAATGTAGGATTGCTAGAAGGTGAACGAGGTTGCTGATATTGGAGTTGATTCATGAGCTCTTTCAACGTGTCGACATATGAGAGTGGGTCACTGGGAATATCAGAGGGTGTGGAAATAAACAACTCGCCAGGAAGTCTGAGGGTGGTTCCATAAACCATTTCTGCTGTAGAGCATTTGAGATCGTCTTTGACGGCTGTCCTTATTCCCAGGAGTACCAGTGGCAGGGATTCTGTCCAGAGGTGGGGGTTGCTGGAACATTTGAGAGCTGTCTTAAGCTGACGGTGGAACCGCTCGACCATACCATTTGCGGCAGGGTGGTATGCTGTAGTGCGCTGTCGATGAATTCCCAGGAGTTGAGTCAGGAGTGACCATAGGTGAGATTCAAATTGGCTGCCTCTATCCGTGATGATGGTGGATGGGACTCCAAATCGTGCTATCCATCCGGATACTAGTGCTCGTGCGACAGTTTCTGCAGAGATGTCTTTGATTGGAAATGCTTCAGGCCAGCGGGTGAACCTATCTACACAGGTGAGTAGATACCTGTAGCCTTGTGAGAGAGGAAGTGGGCCAACCAGGTCGATGTGCACCACATCAAAACGATCATCAGGTGGTTTGAATGACAAAACTGGAGCATTGGTATGTCTGATGACTTTAGTTTGCTGGCATTGTAGGCAAGATTTGGTCCACTGATTGATATGTTTGTTCATGTTGGGCCAGACGAAACGAGCACTGATCAGCTGTCTGGTAGCACGAGTACCAGGATGTGAGAGCGAGTGGAGTGTTGTAAATACGAGTTTGCGTAGCTGTTCTGGGACGAAGGGTCGAGGAGTGCTTGTAGAAGTGTCACAAAATAAGAGAGGACCACCAGTATCGAGAGTGTAGGGTGTAATTTGGAGAGATGAAGTTTGTGGATTGGCTAGCAATTGCTGCAATTCAGGGTCTGTTAGTTGAGCTTTAGCCATGAGGTGGAAATCTATGACTGGTGAGGAATTATGAGTGAGTGCGTTTGCTTCTATGCGTGATAAGGCATCTGCAACACTGTTGTCAACACCGCGTATGTGTCGTAGATCGGTAGTGAACTGGGAGATGAAGTCTAAGTGACGACACTGTCGAGGGGAATGGCGGTCTGGACTGGCATTGAAAGCAAACGTCAATGGTTTGTGGTCCGTGATCACATGAAAGATTCGACCTTCGAGGAAGTATCGGAAATGCTTGATGGATAAATAAACGGCTAGGAGTTCGCGATCGAAAGTGCTGTATCGTCTTTCAGAGGGTTTCATTTTCTTTGAGAAAAACGAGATTGGTTGCCATTGTCCATTGATGTACTGTTGAAGTACTGCCCCAATAGCGGAATCTGAGGCGTCGGTTGCGAGGCTGGTGAGGGCGTTCGGCGTTGGATGTACGAGCAAGGTTGCCTCTGCGAGGGCTGTCTTTATGCTGATAAAGGCTTGAGTAGAGGTATCGTCCCACGTGAGGCGTTCTGTAGTTGAAGTCAGAAGCGAGTTGAGCGGGTCTAGAATCTTAGCACAACCAGGTATGAAACGATGATAAAAATTGATGAGGCCGAGAAATGTTCGTAGTTGGCGGCGTGATTGTGGTTGAGGGAAATCAATGATGGCTTGCACCTTTGACGGGAGGGGGTGGATACCGTTGCTGTCTACCAAATGTCCCAAGAAATGGACACTGGATGCGCCAAATACGCATTTTTGCGGATTGATGATCAAACCATGGTGGGCTAGTCGTTCGAAAATGAGTCGGAGATGATGTTGATGTTCCTCTGCGGATGCACTAGCGACCAGAATATCGTCGATGTAAACGTAAGAAAAGTCGAGTCCACGTAATACCTGGTCCATAAACCTTTGAAATGTTTGCGCTGCATTCTTTAACCCGAAAGGCATACGGACAAATTCGAAAAGTCCGAACGGGGTACTGATAGCAGTTTTCGGAACATCGTCGGGGTGGACTGGTATCTGGTGGTATGCTCTGACAAGGTCTATTGTTGAGAAAACCTTGGCTCCATGAAGGGTGGCCGAAAAGTCCTGAATATGAGGAATAGGATAGCGGTCGGGTGTGGTGACGTTGTTGAGGGCTCGGTAGTCCCCACACGGTCTCCAATCTCCCTCGGACTTCTTGGGCACCATGTGCAGCGGGGAGGCCCAGGGACTGTCAGAGGGTCGTATGATCCCCAACTCCATCATGTGTTCGAACTCCTTACGAGCGATTTGAAGTTTTTCGGGGGAGAGACGTCGAACTCTGGAGGAGAGTGGTGGGCCAGTTGTACTGATATGGTGTGTAATATTATGTTTGACAGGCGTGTCTTGATAGTTGTGAATCCGGGTGAGGTCCGGAAATTCTGAGAGTAAGGATGAGTAGACTTGTGCGTGAGAGGGGGTTGTAGTTGTGGGTGAAGGGGGTGTGCCCTCGGTGATAATTCCATGTATTGAAAGGTGAGTGCGGGTGTCTACTAGTTTTCCGTGAGCCATGTCAACCAGGAGACCAAAATGATGGAGAAAATCGGCACCGAGGAGCGGTTTGCTGACGTCAGCAATGATGAAGATCCAGCGAAACGTGCGGCGTAGACCAAGGTTAAGAGTTAACGAACGTTGTCCATATGTCGCGATTGTTGAGCCGTTGACTGCCGAGAGTGTGAAGCTTTCTCGTTTACGGAGACGGTCGGAGCGAGTGGGCGGGATTATACTGACTTGTGCACCGGTGTCCACGAGAAAATTGCGTTTACTTATGCGATCTGTGACATGTAAAAGGCGACATATGTTGTGGCCAGACGCGTCTGTCGCCGCTAACGGCTGGCCTGGTCGTTTGGCGGCTGGGTAAAGTCGCAGGGTGGGTTGCACTTCTTTGCCTTGCTGCCATACTTTTGGTGGTACCAGCAAGTTGTTTGCTCTTGAGGGGCGGGGCTGTGCTGTCGATTTCGAGAGTGAGAACGGTTGCGCGACTGACGGGTGAGCTGTTTGACGGAGGTTTGTAACTGCTCCACTGCAGATCGTAGTTGCTCAATTTCGGCGAGGATTTCGGGGGAGGGGCCTGGGGAGACACTAGTGGCGGCAACTGTGGGAGCTGCCACCTCAACGACTTTGTCAGCCAATTCAGCAAGCTCCTCTAATGTAGCAGTGGTGTTGGTGGAGGCAAGTACCATGCGTACGTTTGACGGCAGTCTCTGTAGAAATAACTCCCGTAGGAAAGTACTGTCGGTGGTACTTGCTCTTTCACCGAGTAGTTGCTGCATTCTGCGTAATAACTGTGTAGGCTTTCGATCCCCAAGTTCCTCAGCATTAAACAGCTGTTGGAGGCGGCGTTGTTCTGACGCTGCCGTTCGGCGAATGAGCTGTTCCTTCAGAATCTTGTAAGGAGTGGCCTCAGGAGGTTTGAGGACGAGGTCGCGTATCTCGGTGGCGACTTCTGGAGACAAGGATGCTATAACGTAGTCGAATCGGGTTTTCTCCGCGGTAATCCGACGGGTGGTGAAGGTGGCTTCCACTTGGGCAAACCATATCTCAGGGTCAGAGGGCCAAAATGGCGGTAGCTTCACCGAGACGGTTGCGAGCGTTGCCGCTGGGGTGGAGCTAGCTGATGTCTCCACTGCTGGTGGATCGTCTTCAGACATCGTCAGGGTCACCAATGTAGGCTAGATGGATAACTAGATCTCGATCTAGACTCTACTTTCTTGATCTCAATAATAATCATTATCTCAATATCAACACGTGCTAAGTCATGCACACACAGTCAGTAATCACGTGATGTGATACAAAGAGTATAGATAAGAATGATAATAATAAGGAATTGCTACAAGGCGATGGCTTGACAGAGTACACCAAGAGGCTAACTTTTCCACCAGAGGACTCTGTGAACAGCGCCCCAGCTTGCTGGTGAGAAAAGCCACGAACTGAGCAGCCATTCACCTCCAACAGTTTATCACCAACACGAAGGCCGTGACCCTCTGCATTACCAACTGCAGGGAGAGAGAGGTTCATGGGTCTGTCTAGTTAGCTGTAGCAGAGTGAGCACATGAGCTGACCTAGGCTGGCAATGGTGGGGGGAGAGCGACCCTCCAGCTGGATCCCATAGCCATCTGGTCCACTCCGCAAAGTCAAACTGATCAACCGAGGCCTGTTGAAGCGACTCGAACGACGAACGGAGCTCATTCTACCGAGAGCGTCCCAGTAGGCCTCTCCTTCGTCTGGAGACAGCGACACACACTCAGAGTCACAGCTCTCCACTGACACATCACTCCCAGAATCCTGCACAGACAAATTGCACCTCAAAGCCTAGCAAAAGCAGCCGACCAGAAGCTGCATGATGCACCACACACTTATTCACTTACCCACTTACGGAAAGCTTATAAAATATTTATACCTGAGAAGCGATTGGTGTGTTTGCAGATTGCAACTCTCCAAGCCCGCAATCCAGGCCACCGCCCTCGGCCATTTAGTCTAGCTCTCTACTCTAATTAAAGCCCACCTACAAATCTGCTTACCTCAGCAAAAATCTGTAAACAGGTGCTTGTAGATATATCTTGGAAGATGAGCGGCTGTCCAGCTACATCAAGTCAAACGGACAAGGTACATAGAACGCCAGAGATTTATTTTGTTTTTATCTGTCGGTGTGCGATACTCTAGGCCTCGGAGAGTGGGAGTTCCTGCCCTGCTACTGGAGCATCTGCTGATGACAAACTGGACCCTAGGAACATGGTTCGTTATATTAGTATTTGCTAGACTAGTAGTTCGATTGAAACTTTTGTGTCGTATCAGATGCCTCCAAGCAGCCAGGAGCCGCTACCAGATCAGCCATTTTCTCTCTCCAAGGAGCGCCAGACCTCCAGCATCCCCAAAGCAGACTCGAGCGATAACTGGGTCTACCCATCCCAGCAAATGTTCTTCAATGCCATGGTCAAAAAGGTACGCTACACCGTTGTTGGCTCCATAGGACGGCCACATGCACACCTGACCTAACCATGCAGGGCTGGAAATGGAAGGACTGGGAGTTGACTCCTGAAGATATGAAACACATCATTGATATTCACAACCGCAATAACGAAGAGGCTTGGCAAGAGGTGCTCAAGTGGGAGGCCATGCATGCAAAGTAAGCACTCTCCCCCTCCCTCTCTCTCTCTCTCTCTCCTGCTATTCCTTTGCTATTGTGTCTACAGGCAATGTACTTCTCCAAAGCTTGTCAGTTTCAGAGGAAGGTCAAAGGACTTTTCACCTCGAGCCAGGATAAGATCATGGCTTGGGTACGCTCCCCAATTAGCAATGAAAATTAACTTTCAGTTATGTTTTTGTGACTGTGTAGGTATGAGCTGCCGTTTGACCGCCATGACTGGGTTGTGGATAGGTGCGGACGAAGGGTCCGCTACATCATTGACTACTATGGCTGTGAACCTACAGCCAATAACTCTGCTCCCATCTACCTTGACGTGCGTCCAGCCCTCGACTCCTTCTCTGCTCTGTGGGACAGAGCCAGGGCAGCTTGGTGGAGGTGGACCACTTAGACACACAGCACACACCCAGTGACATACACCTCTCTCACACACAATCATTGCTACTACAGTGTAATGTTATCATCAAAAAAATATTTTTCGTTGTATATATATAGTATAATAAGTAATAAGTTTTTGTACTAGTCACTGCGAAAGACGAGACTTAGTCAAGCTCACTTATTTTGCTTGTTCTGTGACAAATTGGAGCAGAGACTGGAGGTCGCGTGCTTCTTTATATTCTGCCTTTCTCTTTCCCTCTTGGAAGAGCACTAGTGTTGGGTAACTGTGCACCTCTTGCTCTCGGCAAAGCTCCTTTGACCCTCCAGCAGTGCAGTCGACCTGTCATGGGCGGGTGCAGAATCATGCCTGGCTGCAGGATCACTAGTTTATCACGAGGACTGACCTTGGCAATGGTAATTGACGGTAGTGTTTGGTGAGCAGTGTCTGCTAGTTGATCCCAGACAGGAGCCAGCCTCTTACAGTGACCACACCAAGGAGCATAGAACTTGACAAAAGTGAGTCCAGCACTTTGAATGGCTTGAGAAAAGCTGTTTCCATCCAATTCCACTACGCCTTTCTGTAACATCAACACAATAAGTGAAGAAACTATATTATATCAAGGAAATGATGATACCTGTTGATGGTCTTGAGGTGAGTCCACTGCGGCTCCATTCACAAACTCGATCAAATCCTCCAGCCCTCTATTGCCAGAGTACTTGTCCTGCTGCTCACCATTCACGAATAATAGGAGAGTGGGATAACCTTTAACCCCTTGACGCTGACAAGTGGATGAGTGCAGAGTGCAGTCGAGTTTGCTGATATGAATGTTGGAGTGCTTTTCAAAATGAGCGGCTAGTTCATCCCAGGTGGGAGCCAGACGCTGGCAATGACCACACCTAACATTTCAAACCAACGTGACCATAATTATGATAAATTATTAGTGCTAGTATGTATTATACCTACCAAGGAGCATAAAACTTGACAAAATGGATGCCACCACGAGCAGTAAGGTACGGCTCAAAGTTGTCATCAGTAAGATGTGCAAGTCCATTGTCATCCATTTGAACATCCATATCGCTGCCCCCAACATCCTGCGAATACAAACACACTCAGCCATAGATTGGCATGAAGAGCAGGGTAGGATGACTCACATTCGGGGAGGGAGCATGGCTCGTCACAAACTGAATGAGAGAGTCAATGTCTCGAGAGTCACGGTAGTCCACCACGTCATCACCAATAAACAGCTTGAGCCTATCACAGCAAAGGAATCAAAACTACTTTCCATAAGGGAGGCAAACTACAGAGGTAGACAAAACATACGTTGGATATCCTCTAACTCCTTGCTCGGCACAGAGCTTCGTCTCCTGCGTGCAGTCCACCTACAATCATGTACCGATCATGAACACATGCATAATCAATACTCTCTGGTATGTTAATACCTTAGCAATGACCACAGGCTCACCAACTCTATTGGCTAGCTCATCCCAAGTTGGAGCCAACCTCTTACAATGTCCACACCTGCCATGATACGTAATATTAAAATTATAAATAAAATTCTACTTTTGCTTTCACACATACCAAGGAGCATAAAACTTCACAAAATGTGTTTTTCCAGAGTCGATGCTTGACTGAAAGGTGTCAGTGTTGAGCTGCAGCGGTTCTGCTCCGCAGGCCCTCAGCCAGAAAACAAAACACACACAAACTCCAAACAATGCTCGATACATTCTAAAACCGCGAAATTTATATCTCCACGTGGTTGAAATGATTGCGACACCACTGAAGATGTTGGGGATGGTTCGAAAGGTGCTCGGCTGCCTGGGTCGACTGTGGCTGTGTGTGATCGGGATCGTGTGTCGAGGAAAGCGGCGCCATGGAGGTGAGGGAGAACAGAGCCAGAGAGTCAAAGAGACGCACGATATGAACTGGGACGCAGAAGGATGGGACGAATTCAGCGTCACAGTAGTACCGAACGAGGCGACGGCTGCTGATCAGCCTCAGTTGGGAGTCAGCCAAGATCAAGCTCCAAACGAGAACAATGACGAACAAGATCTATTTCAAGATATGAGACCTGTCTTCAGAAAGCCTCAAAAGGTATGGATTTCAAGGGTTATTAAAGGGTCAACACTAGTTGATGATGTTGGTACGGTACGGTTTCAGATCCAGATACGGAGCAGAGGGAATGACGAACATGTCAATTTATCCAAGTTTGCTGTCCAAGACTCAGTCTTTCGTCAGGTTCGTCCACTGATATCTGATGTATGTCACAAAACTGTATCAAAACTAATTGGGTCAAATTTTCACATGCTAGTGTGACAGAGTTTTAGGTCACCTATGGGGTCGAAAATTTTCGCCACTTAATCCAAATTAATTTTAACTTATTCAGGAGCAGGTTGGTGAGCTGGGAGCGTGGAGTGACGAGGAGGAGGGAGGGGCAGGTGGATGGGAGGAGCAAGCGGACCTGCTCACCAACTCACAGCACTCCCTCAGAATGAAGAGGGCAAGTGAGAGAGAAAAACGTCGAAAAGCTCAAGAGGCACTGAGAGGTCAACAAAGGACAAATAGTGGATCAAGCAGCGTTAGGCTAGGTACAAGGGTAACTTAGTTCGTTCTACAATGAATTCATTAATAATCACATTATTTCATCTAAAATGCCATGATTTAATGTAATAACTTTCTAATAAACAGGAATAAAAAAAAAAGTTGAGCTTGCATCATTTTTGGGCTGAGATGCTTGCAAAATATTCAGCAAGGTCGTCTATTGTGAACTCTAGAGTTATGTTTGCCCCAGGGTAGCACTCGGCGATCAGGGACTGGAATCTGCTGCACTGCTCAATGAATGCCTCCTGCATACCTCCCCACACAACCTGAAGAACCTCCTCGGACACGTCTTTCTCAACGCGACGATAAAGTTTCTCCAGTCCTCGCTTCACCTACATGTATGACATTATTGGAACACATGCTAGTGAACGTGGGAACACATGGCACCTCTTTCCCAGGATACTCTTTGATGCATTTCTTCAACTCATTTCTGGAGAACTCTAGGCGATAGCCGACCTCCTCTGCCTTTGTTCCTCCAGCCTTGAGATTTTCAACTCCCTCAAAGAAGGTCTGCACAGATACACACACTAGCCAGTGACACCAAAGCACACCACTGCCATACATCACGTACACTCAACTTATCCAGGGGCTTGCCCAGACACTGATTGACATAGACCTTCTTATGAGAAAGCTTCTTGCGTTTTGCCTCATCCCGACTTGCCTCCAGGCATGAGATCTTCAACCGGGACAAGATGTCTGAAGGGGAAAGATTAGTGTCAGTGAAGTACACAGTATTGATAAAACAATCACTACATACCAACGATCTTGTTGTAGTTTTCTGAAAAAATTAACAATAATAAAAATTCGCTCAAAATCAATGTAGGGAGAGTCATACCGAACTTGATGACATCAGGTGGTGTCTTGGGGTGTCCAACGGCAGCACGCTCCACTGTCTTAAAGAGAGCATCAATGATTTGCTGGTATGCCTTGTCCAGTTCGGCCCTCCGCTCGGTACCCATGACGATAGACTCAGCTCGACTGGCAAACTCATCAAACACATTGACACATGGAAGTATACCACACTTGCCCGTGCGAGGAACTTTCATCTCTTCAATCTGACGCTTCTTGTTTGCCTGTCAAAAGAAGACCAATAACCTGACATTGCCTCACAGCAAGAGTGGAGGATTACTCACAATAAACCGATCAAACAACCTCTTGATGTGTAGCCGTGCACGCCTCAGTGTTTCATCCAGGTAGGAAATGGCTCCCCCTGACTCTGATGTGAACATCAGCCTCTGACTCACGCTCACCAGCAGGTAGAGTGCATTGCTGCACAATCAAACATGTGATCAATGCACTCAACAGCACACACACTGACCAACTGACTCACTAGCTGTCCAGTTTCTCCCCAAACGTTATAAAGCTTTCAATTTCAGGTAGTAAGAGAGAGAAGAGCTGACCAAGGACATTGTAGACATCTCCCTGAGCGGCGGAGAGGCCAGGGTCCATGGGTTCACTGGACGCTCGCTGGTTACGAGCACTGTCCACCTGATCCTCAGCATCCTCCCCAACGTCAGCATGGCCCATACCATCACCAGCACCATCACCACCACCCTCCGGCTTGGCAAAGTGAAAAAATGACATCAAAAACTTCTGCTCTGAAACACACACAGGCTGGAGCTGGTCTAGCAATAACCGAAAGATTTGCTCAAACCTATGGGGCAAATTTGTACAAATAATGCATAAGAAGCGGTCAAGGGGAGGCTCACTTTGGTCTACTAGGGTGGTCAGGGGTGGAAGATGAGGCAAAAGCTGATGAAGTAGAGAAGTCGGCAACAGACTGAGAGATGTGTGGGCCAGTTCGGCCACTGGGTGACAGCACCTGAAGGGAGCCAGAGAGATGGGAGCGTAGAACATCCGTATTGGAGCCCATCTTGGCAAGTAGACCTGGCTTCTTCACATCAAAACCTCCTCCTCTTGAAAGAGTAACACGTGCCTCTGACAGTAGAATACGAATCTCGTCATCATAAACACGCCGAAAGCTGCGGACGTAAGCCTAACGGATACCACATTAGAGTGAGTGGTATAGAACACAGTCTACTCACCTCCATCACTTCGGAGAAGCGGAAAGGCTCACATTCCTTAAGCCACTTGGTTAAGGTGGAGTAAGTGAGAAGGTCTGTGTGGAGCTGACTGTGACTGGCAATAGAGGGACCACTCGTATGACGCACCTGCGCATTCTCCAACATCAGTGTTGACTGGAACGTTTATGTGTGCATGTGTATGTGGTGCCATCTCATGGAATAAGCCAGTATAACTCACATTTTGAACAAACTGAGTGGAGAGATGTTCATGCAGCCTTCGACCGAATGTGGCAGAGAGTTTAGTGAAGAGCTCCTTTTGTTCTGAGACAGCTTGGAGTATGGATATTCCCGGATTGAGCTCCTGCCTCAGTGCCTCCTGGAGGGTCTGTGCAGCTGCCTCACAGTCTCTGATGTTGCTATGGCCGCTCAGTGGTGTGTCTTCCAAAATGCTTTCCACTCGTGAATCCAGATCCAATTTGCCCTGCATATAGCCACACAGATAACTCTATACAGTGTGCATGAGATACACACAGCCTACCACCAACTGCTCCACCTCCTTGCAAAGAGCCTTCAGGTTGGCATTCTGAAGCAGAATGGCAGAGTACTGGGAGCCTAGCTTACCCATGTTGTCTCGAACGTTGCTCAGCAGTGTATCATAAACGTCTAGCCTTGTCTCCATCTTCTCAATCTCCATAACAGCTTGGTCGAGGTGTTCCAGCAGCTGGGTGATCTGTAGTTCTGAGCCCATGAGGGAATGTATGTTTCCCTGGTCGAGCTGAGAGAGCTCCTCAGAAAGGTGCTCCATAAATGCTGCAGCGTCCTGGATGGCATTGTCCCTCAGCAGCAGTGTCTCCAGGTCAGCCTCTGCCTGGGGGCTCAGCTCGGGATAATCCTCACCTAACAGCAGGATAATGCCTTCAGTGCATCACTGAAACTATGACAGGAGTACCTTTCTGTATCGCATCATCCTCCTGCTCGGCACTCGAACGCTTCTTGGTCTCAGGTGTCGTGAGTAGCAGCTGCTTCAAGCGCTCCTCGTCCACATTATGGAACACAGTTCTCTTGTGCTCCATATACTTATGGACAGCCTATGGCAGAGTAGACAAAGTGAATGTTGACTAAATCACACAACTCTACATTCCTAGCACCTTGTAGATTGCTGTGATGAAATTTTTCTTCTCAGCCACACTACTGGCCACCCACTTGTACACCTGCCTCTCAAACTGCAGCTCAAACTCGGGTCCATCACTGGAGCGACCATCGACAGTGCGAAGCTCAGATATCGGCCATGTCTTAACACGCTTGTAAATCTCCTTCCCAGAAACCTCCTTCTTGTCTGAACTCTTAACTCGACTCACGAGAACGACCGGAGGCCGCTCCAAAGGATTCACTGTTCGAAACAAAAAAAGGAGTGACACGCCCTGTTTCTAAATAATACACACCTCAACGAACTTACCAGAGAGAGTGATGAAAGAATATCGCTTCTTCCTCCCACCTGATTTAGTGACACTCACTATTGCGAGCAGTCGTTCCTCACTTGGAGAAAACAATTCTTTTTGTATGCTATGTCGAATAGCCGCCATAATCCTCAAATAGCTCCACTCGACGGTCTACTCCTTTCGTTTAATTAGAACGAAAAGTTTGAATGATCCACGTGTAGCAACTATGGAGCAGTGTCTGTCAAAAGAGAGGGTCTGGTTCGACCAGCAGAGATACGAGAAAGCCGAAGCAAGCTACCAGAGGGTATTAGCAGAGCGCCATACTGGACTGCGCGTGGAAGTGAGTGTTGAATAGAGTCCATGGTCAACTTTGCAGTCACGGTGTGTCTACACAGGGCAGGGCCATCGACATCAAAGGCAATGCACTCAATACGGAAGTAGAGAAGGCTATGAGTCTGATTGGAGAATCACTGAAGGTTCTTCCATCCAGTGTAAGTAGCTTGTGTGCTGTCCAATATAATTTTATGAATCCGTGCGTGTGTAAAGATGTTTTTGGTTTTGATTTATAGATTGGAGGTGGTCGCAGTGCCCGGACAGACCTAGAACAGCGAATTTGTGTTCTCGAAAGAGAGAATTCTCAGCTCAAGTCTGGTTAGTGTTTGAGTGTGCGCCACATTGTGACAAACTATTCTCCTCTTTGCTTTAGCACTTGACAGCCTGCAGTCTCGAATGAGCAAATTAGAAGCGATTGTTGGAAAATTGCCAGGGTCTACCCCTCCCCCTCCTCCTGCACCAGCCGAAGCCCCTGAGGATGATGACGATGATTTTGACCTATTTGGAAGCGAGGAGGAGTCTGAGGACGAGGCAGACCACAGAGCAGCCGCGCTAGCAAAGTATAATGAGAAAAAGTCTCAGAGTAAGTAAAAAGAATTGTAGCAGTAGTAGCATGAAGAACAAATCCCCCTCCCCTATAAAAGATAAATTATGCATAAATATTAATTTTTTGTGTTGCATGCACAATGCAGAAGCTAAGGTGGTGGCTAAATCAAGTATTTTGTTGGACGTGAAGCCAGTAAGTGTGCAGTATGTTTTATAGAACCATAATGCTACATTGTGTTGTTCTGTGTAGTGGGATGATGAGACAGGTAAGATGGAAGAGAGAAGATGGAAACTGATTCTATGCACTAACCCGCTGTAGATATCGCTGAAATGGAGAAGCTAGTTCGTAGCATTTCTCAAGATGGGCTCGTGTGGGGAGCTTGTGAGTTGCACAGTCCAAGTATATAGGTGCATGGCTGAGTGTATCATCATCGTCCCCTTCAGCTAAGCAAGTCCCGGTGGCCTATGGCATTAAGAAGGTTCAGATCAGCTGCGTGGTGGAGGATGATAAGATAGGCACCGATTTCCTAGAAGAAAGTATAACTGCATTTGAAGACTATGTGAGCATGCATATTATGACATTGTGTGCTCGTGACTACTACCATCCCTCTCTCATTTAGGTTCAAAGTGTGGATATTGTGGCCTTCAACAAAATATAATAATATTGTATGGAAGATTTGACTCCTAAAAATTAACATTCTTTGAATATTATTATGTATACTATAGTATCCTACTGGATGCCACTCTTCCAAATTTCACTGATATATTTTGCCAAATGTGTTGGTAATTTTAATGTTTTTTTGTTATGCATGAGACTATTCTTCTCCAGCAGTTGCATTTCTCCTAGCAGCTCGAGCCTGACCCTCTCCCTCCTTCCACCACCAGTGTCAGCGCCAGCTTTGCTCTGGGCTGCCTTTGGACCTAGCTTCTCTGGATCCAGTCGTGATATAATCATGTGTCCTTGTTGTGAGGCTCCACTCTCCTTCACACTGCTGTCCCCTGGTTGCCATAGCAACTGAGTTTTGTGACTCTGCAAGTTTTGGTGGATAACTATTATTATTATTTAATATAGTTAATTTATTGTTTACGTGATCTGTTGGAGTGTGACTTGATGTTTGCAGTTGCTGATGAGCCACTGAATGTGAGTGTACCTTTTTTGCCCTTTCTTGGAGTCTTTCCTCAGAGAATATTGGGATGCCTCCATTTGATCGATGGGCATAGCGGTTCACAAACTTCCATGTCTGCTGTTTGCCACTTGTCTGTTGTTCTTGAGGGGCTCTCTTGCCACTCTCATCTGAGCTTTTGCTCCTCATCTGTCTCCTCCATGCTCTAGGATGATGGATCGAGGCTACACTCTCAGTGTGACCACTGTGTTCGTTGGGTTGAGCAGCGCTGACTGTGAGTATTGATGTAGGCTGGTTGGCCAGTGGCTCGAGGCTGGGAAGAGTAGTGGATCTCTGCATGTGGTGTCTCTTTCTCCTCCTCCTCCGCTTACTCTGTTCAAGTATACTCTATAATCATACTATTAAATGACACAATGTACACTGAAGGAGTTATATACCTGTTTAGCCCCAGGATAGTCAATTTCATCATTTTCACTATCAGAGCCAGTTGTGCTGGAATAGTATTTGAATTAAATCACCTGGTTCCCTCAATGCACACACACTATTACCTTGACTCACACACATGCACTATTACCTTGACTCAATCTCAAAAGCTGAGAGATCACACTTCATGAATTCTCTGAGTGCCTTGTTAGCTGAATCGGAGGTTCTCCTAGCTTTTAACTGTGGCTCATTCACATCTCTCTTTGTCTTTTGTTGGTGGACAGTCGACTGTACAATGTCAGGCAGCTCTATCTCCTGAGGCAATGAGTATCTCTTCAACAGAATTTCAGCTAGCTCACCCAATATTTTCTGCTGGCACCTAAAATTGAAGATCAGTGCACCAAATCGTATTTGATATCATGCACTTAACCTCTTGCTCATAAGCATTCTGTGATATCGGTAAACTGCTTCACCCAAACCATGCCCAATCTCTTCAAGATCTCGTTCACAAAACTGCCAACTATAATAATAATATGATAATATCAATGCAACATATACGTACATGATATTTGCAGCAGATGGTCACCTGACCTCTGTCCCAGTGTGCTTCCACAGAATGTGGATTCAAGTGTGAATGCATTCTGAAGCCCCATCCTCCAAGCCACCACTCGACCAGTCGATTCCTTACAACGCTCAACAGAAAACTTACAGCTCCTCAAACAAAACATATTGGGAAGCTATTACATCACATGCAATCAGAAAACAGGCAATAAAATTAATAATCTATTGTGCAACCTTGAGTTCATACCTGACGAGATAGCAGAAAGGGGAAAATTCTCTCATTAAGGAATTGATCATGGTCGCCTTTGTTAGATCCACATCCGTACGTGAATACATTATGCTTCCTGCTGTGGCCATGCAGATCCATGTACAACACCACCTACACAACGACAACTCTACACATCCTGTGCATAGCCCAGTGGAGAATATGTTGGGGGGGGGGGGGACGATTATTTAGCCTCACCTTTCTCTCTCGCATGAATGAATCAAGCAAAGCTTTGGTATGAAAGACAGTGGGAAAGATATCCCTTCTGGGCTTCTTGTATGTTCGGTTCAGATCCACTCCAGCCAGAGATGTACGAGAGTTACCAACAATTACACCATCAGGATTCAGCATGGGAATCAGTTTGAACACAAAACGACTCCGCAGTACCTAATATACCGTATAGCGGGAAATTTTCGAGGGAGAAAACTTTCGCGGATTGGTAGGAAAGGAGCATTTCGCGGAGAAAACTTTCGCGGAATGTTTAAACTGGTTGCATAATGGGTGTGGTATGCCTAGAATTCCGTGGAGAAAACTTTCGCAGATGGCGGAAAAATTGCGAAATTCATGAAAGTTTTCTCCCTCGAAAGTTTCCCACTATACGGTAATATAGTCAATCAGTGTGCTTGTGTCAGGCTAAGGATTGGCATAATGTATAATAATATACCTTGGCATGAGGAGCGTCAGATGTGAGCCAATTGATAAACCCTTGCATCATCCAGCTGCTGTTAGTCTCTCCAGGGTGAACTCGAGCACTCACCAACACACCAGCTCGGGAAGACATATTAGACACATCTATAATAATAGTCATAATCCATGTAGTTACATCATTGTTAATTTCACACCAGTGTTACCTTGGAAATCTGTGATAGTTAGCAAAGGACAAGTATTTCCTGCTAAAGTCTTGCAGTGTTCTTGGCAGCGCACATGCGGAGCTATAGTTGGGGAGAGCTGGAGATGTTTGATAAACTGAAGAAGCTTGGAGAATGGGTACGGGAAACAGTGAGCCAAGTAACAATGGTCTTCAGAGTGAGGAAACTCCTACAGTCATGTAGATTAATGAATGTAGTGGCTCTGAGTTGTGTGCGTATCTCACCATTGTCCAAGAGAGGGTGAAGAAATCCTTGTCACCAATTATCGGAGAGGGGTTACAGTTTCGAGAGTAGGAGATGTTATATCCGACCCTAGCCCATCCACGTTCACCTTCTTTCTCTGAGTAGAGCAGCGGTTGCATACCTGCAGGCCACGTGCACATGGACACACAGCTAAAGATAATTATTACCATAATAATATTATTATACCGTGATTGTAGAGGCTGTCAGGTTTTTGCAGGTTGACAATGTGAAAATGGTATGGTATACTAGCTTGCATTCCAGACACTCTGAAATAGAACCACTGCATGTGTCTCTTCGAGTATAGATCAGGTCGAAGTACAAGCTGGTATTCTTGTGGGCTACTGCAGACAGGATAGCATATGTCGTTAATTAATTAGTAGCTTGAAATGGTGTACGTGCTGCCTCTCTTACATCTCTATAGCTTGTTGAAGATTCCCACCCTCAAAACGAGACTCGAAATGAAGTGTCTGAGAGTTTACACCAACACATTCGTGAGTTTCTTCCTTCAGCTGTCCACGGCTGGCTTCAACACTGCTCCACTGTCCTGGGCAGACCTCGGCTTCAACACTGCTCCACTGTCCTGGGCAGATCTCGGGGACGAGATTGAGACTAGATTTAGTGTCTTGTGGCTTCAGGGGTGATAACATAGTGAGAGAAGATGCATTCACTACATGTGATGGTGTGGGCAAAATGATGTTAGCCTCTAGTGGAAAGCATATGACAGAACCATCACCATGTCCACTACTTTCAAAACTGACGCTCTTGAAGCAGCCGGACGACGATAAATGCAGCAGCTGCTCGACTGGAGTGCCGTACTTAGAGGTGATGTATCTGAATAATACTGGAAGTTTGCCTCCCCTGTCCTCCAGGTCCCTGCGTTCACTGACGCGTGGCGTGTGTGCCAAATTCACCTGCACAGATGCTGGCGGCTGCTCATGATCAATCCACTTCGTGAGCGGAGCACTTTCTAGCGCGCTGGCGGTAGGGGCAGCAAATAGTCTGTCTCTCTCTTTCTGACGCGAAAGCCTTCTGAAACACGGCAGTGCTTCAGGTTGGATTAGGTGCTCACCCGACAATGGTCTGCCGACTGTCCTGGCAGTTCCAGCCAACCTCAAACCGACTTGGTAATCCAATTCCTACGTCAAAAATCATAACTTTAAGTTTATGATATAATATTATACGGGGCCTATAATATTACCTTCTCTACTTGCTCACGGAGAGCCTTTCGCCATCTAACATACTCAACGCCATACTTGTTTATTGAGCACCACGAACCATCCTCCATCGTAATATCTGAGAAAGGGGTGGGGCTCGGCGGTTATAACATAGTGTTTAATATGTAATAATTATTGTGCGTTGTGGAGTTGATAAAAAAATATTATACTGAGCGTGGCTTAAAATCATTATTATTTTTTTTTTAACATGTAAATATGGCAGAAAGAACTAGCTCAGAGCTATAGTGTATGTTAGTGCTAGATCACTCCAGGTGGTGGCTTGGTAAGACCAAAACTGCTGATCAAAGAGAACTGGAGAGAGAGAAAGCTATGTATCAGCAGAGGATAAGACATCTATCTGCACACACCTGAGTCTCCTGCCTTGAGCACTGGGTGATCTTTGAACCCTGAGCACACTTCCATACAGTGTGACTCGAGGTGTGGTTCCGGCATCATTCGAAGTTGGCCCAGCACGACCGTCATCAGCACCAGCCGTCCATCACTGAATACTTCCTAACCAAAGAAATTTTTTCAGTTTGGGATTATAGGTGACAAAATTACCCTACAATGAGCGAGGATCGACACCTCCATTAATACAAAAATAATGCTATCTACAATTTTGCATTGTAATATCTTTGCCCTCGATCTCTAAAGAAAATTGTTTTAGACTGACATGGTAGTGTGAAGAAGGTGCCCACTGTGTTGTGATGGTGAACAGGGCATTCGCTGATGTATGGAGGGCAGAGGGCAGAAGGTCAGTGGGTGTAGGGAGTAGAGTTCGTAAGGTCATTGGCTTCCTAGCATCTGGACACTCTTCCCTAAAGTAACAAAATTTAATAGTAGAGAGTGCAGAATCTTGTTAAACAGTACGGCATCCATGGCCCAAAACTCGAAGGCTGAGAAAGGTGACTACAGCAATGACTAAGAATCTCATACTCACTGGCAGCCCCTAGCTATCACTGGCATACGACTGATTGGCTCACCACGAGAACGTCCATGGCTGCTTCTTCTTTAGCAATTTGTCCATCTTCTTTCTATTGAAGAGGTCGTGGTAAAACCGCACTCCATTTTGACCTTCGACCGTCAGCTCCATACACACATTGGGTATGCCACCTGAGCTGGGGTCAGAGGTCAACAGCTGGTCCACGGAGAGGTCGGTTGGGATCGACACACTACCTTCAACAACAATGATCTGAAGAAAATGAGGAGCAAATTGAATATAAACAACCGTCTCTACGTTGCATAAATATTTTGTAGGATAAATCAAACATTATAGCATAAAAGAGCAGACTTTTTGAAGAAAATCAAAGCAGGCAATGTTAACCGCAGATTATAATCATTAATCTGACACTGTGTGTGCATCAGTGGACACATACTATAATACGCATGTACCTCACTTAGTGGCAGCTGCAAAATTTGATGAGGCAGGTGAGAGTGGGTCGAGTTGATGGTGAAGAAAGTTGGGTGCTTGATGTGCGTACAGGGGCAGCGTTCATCAGGGGAGAGGAGAGGATTCTCTATGAGGCAATCTTGATGAAGAAAGTCGAGTCCAAACGACTGAAAGAAGGGTAGGAGAGAGACAAGGCCAATACGAACTGGGCGAGTGATGGAGTACATGTGAGTGTGCAAAAGCTGAAAAGAATAGAGACATGCAATGATAACTCATGTGGAAAGTAATATATACTACAGCAGTGGAACAATATTCTCGTTAGATCTTCAGGCTAGGGTGGGGAAATCACACATCTTCCAATGATAATTAATTATTTGTGAGATTGTGGCATGGGCAGGCTAGGGCCGGGGTGGGAAACGCCTGTGCTCCCTACCATCTTACTATTGGGTGATGAAAATCATCATGGCCCTGGGGAGATCAATGTTTTTTGTACCTTGTGCATAAAGAACATGACTGGTTTGACAGCGGCTGACATCATTGCTAATGCAAGTAACATCAGAAAGAGCAACCAGATCACTTTGAGAGCAATGATCACTCTACCACACCTTGATGACTTGGCAGAGGGTGATGGGCGGACTTTCAATCGCTTAGACGCACTCTCAACACATTTCTGAAACTGCTGAGCTGTCAGTCCGTTGGAAAGCGCCTTCTCTCGCGTTTCATTCAGCGCTGATGCCAGCTTCTTTGAGTCCGTAATAGCGTGACCTGCCTTGCTGGTGCCATGAGTGTTGCTAGCGCTCCGGGATGACGCGGCGTGCGATGAAACACCCCCACCTCTACGATGGTGGAGGCTCGAAGACATGACTCTGTACAAAGATTGAGGGTGGAGCTTGTGACCACGAACGAGTGAATAATTATTATTAAATTATATCGATAATTAATTGGATTGTCACATGATCTGCATAATATTATACCGGTAGATAATCACTCATTATGAACATTATACATTCAGTGTTCCTCTTACTATATAATATTTATTAATAATTATTATAGATGATAGTACATCTCTTGGATAGATATTTATGTTGTAACTTGATTTGAGTTTGGATGCCATGGTGGTCGATCAATCACATCTGCTCCTGACGGGGCTAAGCTGTAAGTCATTGACGTTGGTGGGTGTGGTTTCAAAGGAGGGCGTGGTCTCGGCTGCCTCCTCGAGTGCCAGTTGCTGCATGTCTTGGATGTACTTTGCCTTCAAATGTTTCAAGTATGATCTGCATCATAAAAGTGATAGTTCATGCAACAATGTTACATCAATGGCCATATCCCATAGTAATGTGAACACCATAAACTAATGACAACATGCACTCATTCATTTTGGAGGCCAACTACATAATTTTTTTTATTTGGAGGGGGTTCTTTTTTGCCGGGGGGGGGGGGGGGGGGGGGAGGTGACTGCTATAATAAATTAGCAAGCCACCGGTAGTTTCAATACCACGGGTACTCCCCTCAGCTACCGCAAGCCTAATAAAATTTCTGCATCAGCACCTAATAATAAGTTTACTATCCATGTACCTCAGTGCTGGAAGATCAAGCTTAGAGTTCCTAGCGACCTGCATGAGTGTTGTAGCCAGTGTTCTTACTAGTTTCCCTCTCCTTGCCTCTATGGACGGCTGCTTTCTTTGAGCCTGTCTGGTTTTGATGGTACTGACGAGCTGACGAGCCTGCGTGATGACCGACGAAGGAAACAGACTCAGCTCTGCCAAACGAATACCTGCAGGACAAGGGAGAGAGGGAAATGGTAAGCTAGAATGAGATCCAACATACGGGAGTTCAATAATAGCATTAACATTACGATACCACTGCATTCTGTCAAAAATGTCATTTTAGAAGATTCTGTAAACCTTGACTAAGCTGTAGCTGAAGCAGAGCTCTACGTACGTACCATAGTGATGGTTGTCTCTGATGACTCCTTTGGTGAGGATGTGAGTATGAGTCATGTTCTGATCAGACGGTTCAGAATTGCCATCATGAACTAGAGACTATTATAATATTATAGGGAGGAAGGTGTACTCATTAGTCACTGATATGCATCAGTGCTGATACCATGAGCCTTTATCTTACCCTCATCTCAAAGTAGTAGCTGCAGACCAGATCAAGAAACAATTTGTGCATGTGGTGCATGTGTATAAAGACAATGCCTCTGAAACTATTGCATACATGCTTACATATCTCTAAACCACATTTTGTAAACAATCTAACGATCTATTCAGAAATTCCCGGCTATACGATAATCGCTCACACTAATATACTATAATATACAGCATGCACATGTACACACCTACATATACATGTACTCTACACTCGCACACACTGCACTGCACATACTTTTCGACATTTGGGTAGAGTGCTTGAAGGTTGGTAACTGGGACAAAGTGTGTAGTGAGAAAGGTGAAAGCATTCGTTGCTAGTAAACGCTCAGCGAAGGCAAAGCAGAAGCCCATCCCTTCATCAATTGACGTACCACGACCCAGCTCATCAATGATCACCAAACCACTAGAATCAACGTTCTGAAGAATGTAGTGCATCTCACGAAGCTAGGGGAAGGGGGGGGGGGGAGATGGGTACTATGTGTGAATGCTGACTACTGTATATTTCGCTGGACACAAAAATTTTCACCAAGCCCAGCTGCCTTTGCTATTGTGGAATGGTTCGCCAATGCAGTAAAGATCGCTGTCATAATATGTGCATAGATATTAAGTATGAATGCTCACCTCAACCATGAAAGCCGATGCATTTCCCTCCATATCATCATCACAACCGATACGAGAGAAGATCTGATTGGCTAGCCTGAAGCAGGCGTACTCCGCAGGAACATAGCAGCCCATCTGAGCCAGAATCTGAAGGAGGGCTATCTTACGAAGATATGTTGATTTGCCACTCTAAAGGAAATACATGCACATGTGCATACAATAACAAGGTAATCAAGTGGGTTATTGTATGTTAGGTACTATATCTGACAGAGGTCAAAGGTTGGATGCATGTGCACACAGCTGTTCCCATACCATGTTTGGGCCAGTAATGATCGTGAGGTTGCAACTGGAAGATGCATACTGCAAGACATGAGAGGAGGGGAGGTCAATAAGGTCAGAGGTTATAAAAGTGAGCCGACGTACCACATTGTTGGGCACAGGTTGGTTGTATATCATTTTA
Organism: Cliona cf. orientalis; assembly: GCA_963930775.1. Lineage (NCBI taxonomy): Eukaryota > Metazoa > Porifera > Demospongiae > Clionaida > Clionaidae > Cliona > Cliona cf. orientalis. The sequence goes on along the minus strand of OZ005700.1, from coordinate 31,656 downwards.
TCAAGCATCGGATGACGACCAGCCTTGATACAAAGCGTGTCCGGAGAAAACTCGGGGCAAACTAAGGGGGGGGGAGGAGGGAGGAGGAGAATAATATAAATAACTTTCACGGCATTTCCTACCAAAAATAACGTGAGTGCCAGATATATACTAGCCAGCATGACATGACTATGTAACTGCATGCTGACTTACCATAGTCTGAAACGGTGACTGAGTGGGCAAATGAGTGCAGCATGTCCAGCATAGCAACACATTCACTGAGACGATAGAGACAACCAATGTGCCCTCGAATATCGTCAAGAAGACCCTTTAGAAGGCTGTAGGGATTGAGGGAGAACCATCTACTTAGGGGAGTTGGAGGGAGGGAGGGGAAGAGAGGGAACTTACATGTGTGTCATTCTGTAGATATCATTCAGAGAATCATTAGCACGACCTGAAAAAGTACTAAAATTAATGCAGATGTGCACTAGCTTAGAGGGGCCTGAGATACCTTATTAATTTTAAATTACTTACTGTTCAGCCTGAGCAGGTCCAGAGTTGTGAAGTGAAGTGTATTCCTGTGTCTCGCGACCTTTATGAACTCTGACGGCAGCTGCTCTGCTGTAATCCCAACAGCCTTTGTCCCGGCGGATGATCTCTGACCTCGACGACCTTTGCCCTTTCTCGGGCCTACCTCCCCCGTGTACATCTGTAGGTAGAATCCTCGTGCAGTGTTGTAGGCACTCTTGATCGGCAGGTTAAACTTTTCAGCCAACTGGTCAGTCATCACTGTACACATCAACAACAGCAATGCCATATAAACATTGCTGATCAATTTAAAATTCGTTGAGATTAGTTAATGGAAACATGGTAGCCACGTGCTTTTGACATAATATGCAGACTTATATAAACCTTACACAGAATATCATCAATGACTTCTGTATGGACTTTCCGTGTGATGTCCAACATACCTGCAGGGAACAATATGCCAGATGGTATATCAAAAATAGATAGTGTTGATATTGCATGGGTGTAGTTATTAACTGCATTATAATTAGTAACAGTAACTGGTTGCTGGCCTATGATAATATTATATTAATTACCACTAATTCCATCCTTGATGCAAAAGCACTTCTGTGTCTTCATGTTGAGGGCCCCACGCTGGTAGCGAGTGTCGTCATGAACCACAGTGCCAATCACAGACAGGATACGACCAAAACGAATATCATCCAAAACCTGGGGAAAAACATGAAGCTAGTGCTTATGCATTGCTGGTTCTGACCGACCTCATCGATTGCCCTCAGCAAGGGGTTGCTCGCACCAACAAGGTACTGACGAAGCAAGGGAACAAGCTCAAGCGTGTGCTTTAAATAGATTACCTGTGGAGCCATAGGAATACGTCAATCACTGAAGGGGCAAGGTTAATTGCTTACGTATGTAATTGCTCTGTCAGCAGTTTTCGGGGTGTCTCTCTTTGGCACATTAACACACATTGAGATTAACTGGTCCACGTTAAGAAATCGCTTCAACACTACAGTACAGCAAAGGAATTAACGATTACATCATCAATCTGTTAAATAACTAACCCGAGCCAATGCCATAGAACATTTCCTAGTTGCATGTACCCGAAATAATACAGAAAGATCCATTCCAACAAAATGTCTTACCTGATTATTGGTCAACTCTGCAGGAAAAAAACATGATATTATGGCTCAATAGTATATACATGTACCTTTGATGCAGTCCTGCCGCAGTAGAATGGTCTCCAAATCTGCAAGTCAAAACGAAGACACTAAAAGCTAGGATAAGTCACGTGATGGATCAGTAGAGCACTTACGGCAGGGTGGCTCCAATATGTTTGATCGTAGCAAGCGAGCTAGAGTAACACCAAGTATATATGATATTGTATACATGCTTAGCTATGATAGACAAGAAAAATCCACAAACTGTTGCATTTTGTAGTTTGTGCAGTCTTATTAAATTGTGGCCGGGCAAAGGTTTGACATACCTCCACCCCGAGTCTTTGTGAAGTTGATGACATGTGCCAGTGAGTAAGGTGAGGCCGGGTCTCTACTGCAGCTCAGTAGCTCAAGGTTCTTAGCAGTTGTCACATCTATACACATCAATTGGTGTCAGCAATAATTGGCGGGTATCATACATGTACTGTACAATGACTGTGTTTTGTCAATCTTGACTGCCACTCTTGCATTTCTACACACAGTATTACACATCAACCTCTGCCAAATAAATGGATTGACGACTCGTGCACTACAAACTAATTTCTCTTCCCCAAATTATAATCCAGTACTGGACTTACCAATGAGAGTAGTTTTCTCGGAGCCATGGTAGCTGACTTTTAGAGATGAAGGAGCAAACACAATGTTCTGAATAAACTCGACGTATTTGAGAAGACCAGCAGCTGCTGCTAAAGCGTAGTACCTAAGTTTGGGGAGAGTAGACAATGATTGGCTAAAGCAATTGATAATAATGTAAAGGCTTAATTTTTAGAAATATCCATTTGCACGCTATTAAACTCTGGTGCACACAGCTGATGCACATACTCCAGGCCTGGAATTAGAATAACAGACGATAAATACAAAATAAAATTAACACCAAAAGGGGCCCCTGTTAATTATCACAGCTACTATTACCAAACCCAATCCCAATGCCCAGCCAACGTACATAATTATACAACATACACCTCGTGTTTCGTTGAAGTACTTTCTTTGTATTGTAGTGAGTGAGCTCTCGGTGAACTGGCCTTTGACAACCTGAAACAGCTTCGTCTTAGAAATACTGTCACTGATTGTATTCGGCATCAAAACCTGTATACTCAAGGACAAATTCAGAAGTAATGAAGGGGGCATACTCATTGTGTACCTCAACTGGCCTGAGGGTCAATAGTTTGGTCGTTGTCTTGACATACATAGCAGTGTCTGGATACTGAATGTGTACAACATAATATTATGTGCTTAGAGGGGTCATTTTATTTACTTGAGACAAGAGTAACACTGGTTCCTTTAAGTCAATACTAGCCACACCCACTTCTCCCTTAGCCAGGCCACGCCCCTCAACGATGGCTGAATCACATGAACTATAATAGTATATGTTTTTTTAGTGCACAGGCAAACCTGCTATGACACAGCCACGATCTTCAACACTGCCAAGAGATTCTGATGTAGAAGGGCAGCCAGATGTAGCACTGGCAGACTTTGGAGTAGAGAATGAGATAGCTAGGGGTCGTTGTCTGGCTGAGCCTTGCAGGGAACCTGTACAGTATCACCGATAATGCCAGTCACATGTTATACAGTACATCACTAACTATTATTACAGTATAGCGAAAGAAATAACGACTGGGAATAAGTAGACTGTATAGCTGATCATAATCATTACTGATCGAAAGCCAGTGTCAATTATTGTTTGGACCATCTTTCTGCTTCCAGAGGGCCACTGCCCCCCCCCCCCCATCACAAAATTACTGATGCCGCCAGGGCTGCTATCTCACAGCAGCCTGAGAAGACCATACCGTAGGACAGGTTTTAATTGCGTAGTTTAATATTTGCGTTCTAGTAAAGTCAGGTCAAATTGTGAATCCAATAATTGCGATGGATGACCCCATGCTGTACTGTAGTACAATATGTGCACGTTTATGTTTGTAAAACTAATTGCGAAACGTAGAAAAACTCGCAATTAAAACCCGACCTAGGTATCTGTCTCAGAATGTGGCCTACAGTAGTATTAAGAGTTAACTCTTGGTATAGTATCAGCTCTTCATTGATTACAGCGATCCAGACATCTCTGTAAACGTGAGCCTCTGACTATCGCCTCGATCTGCACTAAACTTATTCATGATATTTCAATCTATCATTTTTTTTATAATTGCAGCGATCATGTGTAGATGTATTGTGGATGCATGTGGTTGTGGGGGGGGGGGGGGGGGCCACTTGGAGAAGGGCAAGCTAGGTGCAAAATTAAAACCACAAAATTTGCAATTCCGTGGTTACCTGGGGTAAGAAATGAACTTCCACTTGAAGTAATGCTACCACTGACACCACTGCTGCCTGGGAGAACTCTTTGGTTGGTAGGGGTGCAGGGGCCACACACGTTCTGAGAGCCTGGATCCAATGTTGGTCGAATGGTGGGGGGAAGATGAGCATGGTCACCATTGCTAGAGGTAGTTGAGCGTATCTGTGTCCTCCACTGAACATAGGATGGTGGGGGGCCACTGTTGGGGGGCTGAACATAGGGGGGTGGGGGGCCACTGTTGGGGGGAGTTTGGAACACAGGAGTGACATTGAGAGGAGCAGTGTCAGTGTCTACAGGGGGCAACATTGGCAGACACTCTGGTTCTCTACTTCCCTCACGAATTGACCAGCCCAGGGAACTGGAGGGGAGAGGCGTCTCAAAACACAGAGCAAAACCTGTAAGGAGAGGATAAAATTAATGGTCACATTCGCACCATCTACCACGCTGAAAAATTATAATTTTCATCTCGATCGTCTACTATACTCAGCACGCATCACATCATGTTTCGTATAAATTTATCTAGCTATTTGCCGGGTGCGACTGAGGAGGCTGTATTAAATGCCAGTTCATGCATTTGCCTTACTATATTTCGGCTGTCTGACTTCCATTCCGGACCAGTTTGCTAATTGCACTGAAGTTTGTCTTAGCGATCGCCTCCCTGCTTGGCGTTTCTTCTCTCTCCAGCTCCCTACCCTTCGTGTACATGGCAGCTGCGTGCGAAGACAGTGCGCGCGCAGAGGCTGTAAGACTATAGGCCTGGCCCGTAAATTAATATCCCTTTAATTTTTATTTGTCTAGGCAGGGATAAATCTTTATAATAGTTCTCTCTGTCTCTCTTTCCCTTGCAGACGAAGCAGGCCGGAGTCACCTCCATATTGTGCTTGCTCTGTAGCAGTTGTCATAACAATAACAACACACTGGCCATAATATTATCATGCATGACAAAAATTAAAATTATTTATTGCATACAGAATCTACATGTACACTCCATGCAGTTGGATATATGCTGGATCCTTTATTATGTTATTATTTTAACAGTTATTTAAAAATAATATGAACAGAAAGTGAATGAATAAATATAGTGTACACACGCACATGCATGACTGCGCAATGTCATGTGATTAGTGCTGTCCAGGTCATGTTGTTACGACATTGTTATTATTAATACAATTTCTTTAATAATAGTAATTAATTTTTATTATTGGATAAAAAAGTGTCAATAGAAATCGTACATTAATTAATAATAAATAACATTGTAGAAATTGTACTTGCAAGAGAGTCTGTTCCAGTTGACCCAATACCTGCATCATCAAACACAATTGAATAAAAATTTAATTAATTTTATTATGCCCAGAGCCAATTCTAAACAGCACAATTGCACATGCATGCTACTAATTAAATATTCACAGGATTGTACACTAATTGCAATCAAGTTGTATACTACATAAAATTTAGCTCAAAATACTTTGTCAAGTAAAAACTTTTGATAGAGCACACTAGCTACAGGTACCATATAGCTACTCTTCATGTATTGCACATGAACTCACTGTCAGTGAAGAGGGTCTCTTGTGTCGATTATGCTCCACATAGTTCTCTGCCAGTTGCCATAGCGACCACCACACCTCCTTATGACACACCCACTCAGCTCCCATCAGCTCGTCCACATCGTCACAATCATCAATGTAGGAGATCTGAAAAAAATATATATATGAGCCAGAGGTAAATGACGTACACCTCAAGTGCTCTCTCTACTATTACAAGATCTATACAAAAGAAAAAATTACATGCCAGGGTTGCATATAATACAGAAGGGGGGGCACTGGGATACAGCACAAATAATATTAAGCTAGAAAACATTGTTTGCAATCACAGCATTATTCTATTTACAGTATATTTACTAGTATACACACACCACAACAGTGCTAGTGTGGAGGCTGGTCTGATCACTGCTGGGAAGAGAGTGAGCTACACCAAAGTCACCCAGCATACCACGCCACTCCACCGTCAGCAGTATGTTGCACTGCACAATAAAGAATAATATTAAGTCAAATACAAGTCATACATGTATGAATACTAAGACAGGACTTAATTTTTACACCCCAATTAATTACATGTAACTATCAAGGCCCCTGATGAGGCTATTCTATGATCAGCTACAGTTAATTCATCCAATAACTTGCCTAAGTTGCCACAGGTACATGATAAACATTAATACAGCACAAGTACACAGTGTGCACACATGCATACCCTAAAACACTCCCTACACATCCTATTGTGCTTTGCAAATCAGTTGTCTAGGAAAGTTAGCTAATGGCACCTGTCTCTGTGTCTGTCACTGTCACTGTATAAACTGACAGCCTTTGTGACTTGTAGTATAATGGAATTAAGCACTGTGAGCCACAGCCTACTTATCCATTCAACTGGACTGCACACCTGGCATCCTCACCTCAGAACTCTGCTGTGTTGGTAGTCTAGTAATTCCCAGCACACCTCAACCAGTTCCACCTCCTTCACACACACACACCCCTATACAAGGTGGCCACAAGTACTGAATATCATTAACACACTCGCATAGAAACTTCAAGCCATACCCCAGCCATAGGGAATGAAGGCATACCAGTATGTACTACATCAGGAGTACATTAGTAATGTACTCCTGACTACATGCACCTAGCTAACTACAGTATACCGGGGTACATGTGTATGCATGATATTGTACATAATATGCTCAAAAGTACACACAATGTCGTGATAAACTGCATGAACACTCCTCTACAGACTATTTCAGACCATTTACATGCATTACAGTTAGTAATCATAACGATACTAGTTTAACTTGCACATGATTTTTACACTGTGCATAAGTTAGTGCATAGCAGCTCCACTATGACTATGGATGCTTACTCGAGAATGGTACTTTGTGGCATTAGATCTCGTTTATCATAATACTTGTGGTCATGGAAAAAATATATTTTTTATTCATGGCCAACACAAGAGTTACTTGGATACTGTGGAACCATGCATATGGCTGGTCTATAAAATGAGAAATGATGAGACCTCCTCTAATTAAGACACCATGCATGTACACAGCTAAAGAGTACACCAGTTAGACGAGCAACAACATAGTTGATACTCTCACATGGCAATGTCCATTCCAATTCAAATGGGTGCTACCATGCAAGACTATACATTGCATACTCTTGGTGCAAATGTACTTCTAATTACAACTGAAATAATGCAAAGGGTATCTAAATTATTATAGGGTGGTGCTCATAAAATATTATAATGAAGATTGGTACAAGACAAAGTTGGGAATTTGAATAGCTAGGTCAAAGGATTGACATCTTAGCTAATTAACAGGGACACACCACCACAAATTACACATGGTAGTAATATGCACTCCATTGTACCCTATACACATGTGCTGTGTGTGTGTGTGTGTGTGCAATACTACTCCACTACCCTTATAGTATTCAACAGACCACAGAAATTTCAAGCCATACCCATGCAGCCATAGGGAATGAAGGCATACCAGTATGTACTATGTCAGGAGTACATTATAATTGTGACTGTCTATGGAAAAACCCGCCACATGGGATTTTTTGTGAAAGTTGAGTTTGATGCATCTATGATAAGCTCTACCATAGAGCTAACTCGCGTTCAAGTTCTAGACCGATCATGCGCTTCGTTGTGGAGGTACAGTGCTTTGTTTGCGATCGCGCCACACCCCCAATAATCGAGAAATTACGGTCCAAAGGCGTTGCTATGCATGCGCATGGCGTTTCCGCATACTACGCGTGACCCGGAAATCAATTAAATGGACCTGGGCGGAGCCGTTCGAAATGAACGTAAAGATCGAGCAAGAGTTGAATTTCGTTGTTGATAACGACAGCCGATTGTTCTTAGATGTCCAAGAAGCTAAAAAGGTGAGCGAACATACAGTAGATCGATGAATCTAGCTGTATCTAGGTAGAGAATTCTAATTACCGCCCATAGCAACGGGCTCCGTGTACGGTGGCTGTGCCGACTAGGTGGGTCAAAATGAAGGCTTATTTCGCCTTCGTATAGCACAACTAGCCTCTGTAGAAGACGGCAACAGTTAGAAGAAGGGTTGTTCGACATGTATATAACAAAATCTGGACTTTGACAAATTTCTACTTGAGCTACTAAAAACGCGCATTGCGCGAATAGCACGCGGATCCCATATGCCGGGTTTTCCCGTAGACGGTCACAATTAGTAATGTACTCCTGACCACATGCATGTACATGTAGCTGGCAAAGAGCCTGAGGGGTGGGGCTCCCCCTCTAAGCAAATACAGTGTACATGTTTATGCATGTATATATGCTCAAGAGAGTACACACAATGTCATGATAAACTGCATGAACACACCTCTACAGACTATTTCAGACCATTTACATGCAATGCAGTTAGTAAGTCCACATCAAATTAATTTCATGTTTCTTGGATAGATGGAAGGCTGAGATAGGGTTGGTAGGTAGGCAAAAGTTATGAATCTCATTAAATGTTATGAATATCATTAAAATTCGCTGTCCTGCTATGAACAAGCTGGTTTGATCAAGAAATCAATGCAAGACTCCTCCAGAACACTGAGCCTTGATAAAATGAAGCTAGAAGCTCCTTTTCTTGGCTCCTTGTCATGGATAGCTTCTGCTGAATATGGCGATACTTGGTGGATCATGTGCTTGTGATTTTTAAATAATTAATTTTTTTTCCAAATCTCAGAAATAAACGGTCTACGGGTCCAAGAAACATGAAATCAAATTGATTTGGCCTAACCATAATGATACTAGTTTAACTTAATTACACATAATATTTTCCACTATGACTATGAATGGTACTTCGTGGCATTAGATCTCATTTACCATAATAGTGGTGGTCATGGAGAAAGGGATGATAAGTAAACATATATTTTTTATTCATGGCCAAAACAAGAGTTACTTGGATACTGTGGAACCCTTGGCTGGTCTATAAAATGAGAAATGAGGAGATCTCCTCTAATTAAGAAACTATGCATGCACACAGCTGAAGAGTACACCAGTTAGAAGAGCAACAACATAGTTGATATCCTCACATGGCAATGTCCATTCCAATTTAAATGGGTGCTACCGTGCAAGACTATACATTGCATACTCTTGGTGTATTATCTGCAAATGTACTTCTAATTACAACTGAAAAAATGCAAAGGGTACCTAAATTATTATAGGGTGGTGCTCATAAAATATTATAATGAAGACTGGTACAAGACAAAGTTGGGAATTTGAATAGCTGGTCAGAGGAGTAGCATCTTAGCTAATTAACAGGGACACACCACCACAAATTACACATGGTAGTAGTATGCACTCCACTGTACCCTATACACATGTGCTGTGTGTGATACTACTCCACTACCCTTACTGTATTCACAGTATGCATGACTTCCTCCAAACCACTAGTCCCTCCATACCCAGAGACACAGGGGGTTGACCCCAACCAGTCTTAATTAACAATAAAAATGCTTCTCTTACTCTCTGTACCCTTAGCACTGGCGTAAGAACCAGGGGGGCTGGGGGGGGGGGCAATTGCCCCCCCCAGTCATAAGATTGGGGGGGCAGAGCCCCTCTGATTTTTAGACTGCTAGGGAGTGGGGCTCACCCTCTGAGGTTTGCACTTTTCTTTTTCATCTGTTGCCACAATCAGGGTTGAGTTATTCATGATTATGGTGTATCTTAGCCCCACGGTGTGTAGATATCAATAATTGTCACATGTGAACACAGATCAGTAGTCACTACTGATCTGTGTTCACATGTGACAAGCTAAGAGTCCAGAATGTCCTCGAAAATGCACTAGAAAAGCTCTCAGAAGGTCTAAAACTCCAAAATTTTCCTGGGGGAGCATGCCCCCAGACCCCCCTAGCTTTCGCGCGCTACGCACGCGTAAAGCGAGTCTTCACTTCACCTGCTTACTTTCAGCCCCCCCCTGCTCAAAAACATCTTCCTACGCCACTGCTTAGTGTGCATGGCTGTAGCTGTCTCTATAGATACTGTAAATCTGGAAATTTTCATTGTAAAAATATTTTCGTAGTTGATGGGAGCTACGAAAGTTAGCATGCATTATTAACGCTAATGTGGTAAGGGGTCGTTCATATGAAAATTTTTTACACAAAAATTTATTGTACGAAAGTTTCTTTACATGAAAATTTCCAGATCTACGGTACATGTGTACCTAGCTACTTTCATCATACATGAGGGGCCATATCTCACTATCACCTGAAAACTGTGGGTGCAGGTGTGCACCTCTGTACCATGACCAGCCATAAGGGTATTGGGTACTTTCTTTCTTTGATATGCAAATAACCATGGTCACAGACAACCAATTGTGAGGCCCTATGAATAGCAGCACCAGTAGCTAAACAATCAGCCTAGCAAGTACATGTCGATATACACATAATATCTATTTATTAAAGCCTTCTGAAATGCTCTAGATGTCTACTATATCATCGTAAAATCTTCTGAAATAATTAGTGGTAGCAGTACCTCACTAAAATTGCAAGTACATGACTATACATACTGCAGACCTTACGATAAATTTTTTTGTATCTATGGCCAGTCAAAATGTCTGAAATTTGACCGGACATTTACACCGAATTCCCGGACACCAATGTATATTGTATTATTAATAATTTTTTTCTTCCAACTATAATATATCAATGCTGTAGCAGGGCATGCTGTGTAATAATATTACAGTACACTCAGCTCAAGGCATAGAAGACCACCAGCAGATGTACAGCTGCTGAGTCATTGTGGTCAATATGTAGTTGGTGGGTGCTAGGCCCACCCTAAGCCAGCCTCCAAAAACCATAGTTGACCCAGCCACAGCTACTACAGTGCAGCCTAAGCCAGTAAATAGGATGCTAGTGCTAGTCAGACATTAGTGCTTGAACTGCACTATTGAATGCTGCATTGATTGAATGAAAGAAAGAGTCTGGATAATAAAGTGAATGTCAGGACATGCTGGCTATTTGTCGGAAAATGTCCTATGTCCTATGTCCAACCATTATCATAAGGTCTGATACTGTACATGCATAGTACCTTTTAACGTCTCTGTGTATGACAATTTGCTGAGCTCGGCAAAGGTAGGCGAGTGCAGAGTTTGCCATATATGGATAAATAAGGCAGAGACGAGGGAGAACCATCACAACTGTAGCCGAGCACAGGGAGGAGGTGGGCCTGGCTTAAGCTGTAGGAGAGATAAATGTAACTAGTTTACATAACAATTCTTGGAAGTGTACATGAGCTTATGTTCAATAAATCGGTGAATTGGGCACTAAAATTAATGTGAACCATGTGTTACAGTCGAAATCAACACATTCAATGATGCTATACAACTCTGTTCTTGTGAACAATCAATCAACATAGCATTATCAGACGATGGTTACTCGTCAGACAATGGCACATGTTCCAATAGTTTAGTGCTGTTCTCCATGGGAATTCTAGGGTTGGGAAAGGAAGGATATATATCGCTGTACATGTGCTCACCGACATTTTAATGAATGCAGTAACTATTATTGACTCTATTTAGCAGCTACTAACTTTGAGAGAGCCTGTATTTCAGTGACAAAATTCTTTGCTCCACAAACTTGAGTTATATAGTACCACCAACCAGCTCATCCTGCTCATGATAAAACAAAAGCAGACACTGCAGTGAAGTGGCAGCAGCCATACTGAGGAGGTGGTTGACAGGACCACACACCCCCCCATGAATACAAACCACACTACCTCACAAGTGTATTGTAGGTCAGACAGTCTCTCTCTCTCTCTCTCTCTCTCTCTCTCTCTCTCTCTCTCTCTCTCTGTGTGTCAAATAACACTGTGAACATAATCTTGGATTCAGAGTATAATGCAGTCAGCTAGGGTATGGAGGGTAATTTTCGTGGAAAGTCCGAAAAGGCCCTCAAAATTAATTTTCGTGGTTTTAAATTTCGTGACAGCAACCAGTCTAGGGGCGTGGCACTGCTGCATAAGCAATGATGTAATCTATACACACTCTCTGATCTTCTTTGTTACTAAGCCATACCTACAGATACTTGGACAAAAGGCATGAGATAGAAGAATATTAGTCTCGAAGATGCTATCAGCTGGATGACAGTGGCTACTGTTGCTTGATAACACTGGAAAGTGTTGGCCGTGTTGCCACGATGTTTGTGGCCAGACCCATTATCATGGACTCACATAGTACGTACCATATCACAGTAGGCATTAATTTCGTGGGTGGGTTCGTGACTGCCAAGTCAACCACGAAAATTACCCGCCATACTGTACCATATTATTACACTACCTCAGGGCTCTGCAGAATCTCTAAATTACAATAATTATTATAATATTATTATAAACCTCGTAAACGAAAAGTGAGGTTTCATGATCTACATGAAAGTCCAAATCGCCCAAGGCAGTACTTTGGGCATATACTGTACATTAGCACACTTGTGTACACATGGCTTCAACAATCACGTATGTAGTTTTAAAAGTAGCACCATGCACAACTAGCTGATCAAAATAATAACGACAAAGCTTACCCTCTGCTCAATAATGCTGAGCTGGCGCATATGTCTGTCATCATGTAATCGTGGAGATGGTGAACCAGTGCCTTCCAATTGTGAATAGCACCACTGTCCAGAGACACACACAGACCGGTGAATACAGGCATAGGAAGATCAAGTAAATACGGAGCTGTAGATGAAAGATCACACTGAATTAATTATGAAAGTCGTGCAGCATCGAACATTCACCAGCGAAAGGGAGTAGCTCTACACATACAAAATACTTCAAAGTTGCTGGCTACGTACGTACCTCCTTCCTTTCGCCTCCAGCTCATGGTCAATAAGTTGTGGGATTAATCGGCAAGAGTGAAAACATATAGTAAACCTCCCAGCTTTCTCTTTCTCAGTCTAGAATAGCATCACAGCTCAGTGGGGCGTGGGGAATTCTGTAGAGGAGTGGCTCGCCCGCGCATGCGCTAATTATTATTATTCGGGCGTGCTGTAGGAATTGGAAGGAGGACAACTGTAGGTCACCAATCCATACATGTAACTGGAATCCGATACGCGAGTACAGGTATTGCAACACTGGGCTCGGGGTGGCCGTGGACTGGGAATGAGGCTCTAGTATGTACGCAAAGCACACTGATACGCAAATAATTTTAATAGCGCTCATAGGCATTGCGCATTGACAATAATAATTAGCGTATGCGCGCATGTATAGCAATGATCTGCGCGCGCTCGCGAAGAAATTCGATGTAAAATGTCTAGGACCTAAGAGATGGACTTGGAGCTGGTGGTACTACTAGAATAATAATAACGGCAGAGTGATCGACCTACACCTAATGTTATGGAACGAAGAGTTTGAAACTTACAATGTAAGTCACATGGGGCTGTAGATACATCCGCGATCACACGCAAAGAGCCCTGCCACGAGCATCAAGTTAGCGTTTATATTATGATCTTGGTGTAGCTAGATGCCAAACGCTCTACCATCATTAGAAAAGCCTTGGGGGGGGGGGGGGGTATATATTTATGAAAGCACCTGGCCCTGTATGTAGCTACTCTATCAATAATATTATTATGCTAAATGTACCTTATCATTAGAGAAGCATTTATTAGACTGAGTATTACAATTTTCTTTTGAGTTTTTGTTCGTTTGCAGGTCGATTTTAAATGCAATTGGTGATGTAGATGCTGTGACCAGACGATGATAAATCTATGGGAAGGTGAGGGTGATTATTAAGTAATAGCTAAAAGTGACTCTGGCTAGCCTCGTCCCCAGACCCTGTCACCTTTTCATTGTTACACACAAAATGGGAGGACCTTGGATCACACGAGAAGTGTCACATAATGCCATTGATTAATGCGGGCTGCTTGAATGCTGAAAATCGGCTGTTTTCATATTATATGTGCCTTCAAGTGTAGTAGCATGCTGTACACTACCACTCCAGAGCGAAACGTCGAAGGTACATGTACCTTAAATGATTGTACATAATATACTGCGGTGGTGACAAACCATGCTTTTATATATAGACTACTGAACTCCACAGTTTCTCATCTTTCTGTTAGAAATCTTATTGGTGATATATACTTTTATAGACTAGTGTCTGAAAGCTTCATAGATAGTAGCTAGCAAAGCATGCATCTGACATTAATTTTATCTCCCAGTGTTTGAGTCTGTGGGTAACATTGAAAATCCTTGGGATAAGGCTAATAAAGACAGCCAATTGTATCATAATATATTTTATACATTGAGTACTAAGAGGGTGGATGTGTCCTTATGTATGCAGTAGAACAATTATTGTAGGATTATGCGGTTTTGGTTGAGTCTCATAAATTACCATACTCGCTCTAATTATTTGAACATTCCTAATAGCCTGAATAATAAGTTTAATTTCCTTTGTAATTCATTGAATGAACATTCTAATAGCCTGAATAATAAGTTTAATTTCCTTTGTAATTCATTGAATATCCAAACTTTCAAGTTTTCTCACCCATTCTAATCAACTGAATGACCACGCGGTACACAGCATGATAGGAGCTCAAGACAACTCTTACGTTCATTGCAGAGTATGGCTACCACATTTTGGACAGCATCTATGAGCGGAAAGATAACATGGACTTAGTTATAGTGAGCACAGCGGCGACACTAGACCTGAGCTGAAGACAATAAACTATAGTTGGACATTGACTGCTGTTTCATTATCGCTAGTGCTTTCTCCATTTTTGTACACTCTAACGAGCCATTGGCTGAATTAACCGAACGACGATATTAGTAATTATTTTTGGGTGTTCAGATAATTAGAGCAAGTACAGTACCTTCAAATTTACTCTGTGGGGATGAATCCTCACATTAATTTTATCACCGTAAGGGGAGAAGTTATCATAATTATTAAGCTACATAAACCAGCATACAAAAGCGCTGCCAGCTACATAGCCATACATTCAAACAGTATGACGTCATATTATGGTCGCTAGGGAGCTGCTGTAGTTGCTATGGTTGTGGTCGGATGACGTCACTACGTGATGCATTACTATAGTATTGCAGATGTGTAGACATTGCTCACTGGGCATAATTACTATGGCAAAGCTCACGGCGCAAGAGCGGCCAGGCAATACTCATAATATTGCCCTAACCACATCCTGGGTGATATGAGTATTGCCATTGCCTTGGTCAGCTTTACAGTGTATAGCAGAAGTGCGTGGCATTTTGATCAGTAAATCACGATTAAAGTCAAATAATAATTCTCAGTGCGTGCATGAAGAATGTGGTAATTGTGTATTAACATAATTATTAAGTGATGTTGCATACCAATCAACAATTTGTACTCAGTGCTATATAGATGCATGAAGGCCATAATAATGTTGTGGCCTACATGCATGCATCTAGCCTAGCACTGATATTATGGTCATGCACACAGCTATGCTATGTACTGATCTTCCAAATGTAAATAATGTTCGTGATTGATGTACATGTATCCACTGACTGAAATGTGGTGATTAATAAAGCCCTATGGGACCAAAATTAATCAGAATGCTATTTCAACCATGCATGCAATTGTAGGTAGCAACGCTTCATATCTTCCTATATACTCTGAGGCAAGAGAGAGAATAATTTTTGGAATATCTTCACTTGTGTCACTGGGCAGAGAAAGTGAGCTGTGGCTGGAGAGAGTAGCAAGATCCAAGAAGAGAAGAATTTTAATTTTTCTTATTGATTTGTAATGTCACCCTCTTTTCATTTTCTAATTTTTGTAGCATATACACATGTTAGAAGTGTGGTCATAGATAGCTATAGCTGCCTAAATTTTGTGTTAAAAGCGTTTATTCTGTTTTTATGCAGTGCTGGATGTTACAAAATCTGATGTAGTGGCTGTGATGATTCAACACACAATGTAAGTGGCACTGCATGACATTGTGTATGTGTGCATGTGCAGTAATTTATATTAATTTTTTGTTTTCTTCTGTTACAGGTGGCCATATAGTCAAGGGTGTACGTTGGGGGCTCTGCCCCTGGTTCAGTACACCCTTGATTAGCGTTTGCCTGCACGTGCATATAGCTTGATTCATGTGAGCATATAGCAAGGGTGTACGTTGGGGGCTCTGCCCCTGGTTCAGTACACCTTTGATTAGCGTTTGCCTGCACGTGCATATAGCTTGATACATACATGTGAGCATATAGCAAGGGTGTACGTTGGGGGCTCTACCCCTGGTTCAGTACACCCTTGATTTGCGTTTGCCTGCACGTGCATATAGCTTGATACATGCATGTGAGCATATAGCAAGGGTGTACGTTGGGGGCTCTGCCCCTGGTTCAGTACACCTTTGATTAGCGTTTGCCTGCACGTGCATATAGCTTGATACATGCATGTGAGCATATAGCAAGGGTGTACGTTGGGGGCTCTACCCCTGGTTCAGTACACCCTTGATTAGCGTTTGCCTGCACGTGCATATAGCTTGATACATGCATGTGAGCATATAGCAAGGGTGTACGTTGGGGGCTCTGCCCCTGGTTCAGTACACCCTTGATTAGCATTTGCCTGCACGTACATATAGCTTGATACATGTGAGCATATAGCAAGGGTGTACGTTGGGGGCTCTACCCCTGGTTCAGTACACCCTTGATTAGCGTTTGCCTGCACGTGCATATAGCTTGATACATACATGTGAGCATATAGCAAGGGTGTACGTTGGGGGCTCTGCCCCTGGTTCAGTACACCCTTGATTAGCGTTTGCCTGCACGTGCATATAGCTTGATTCAAGTGAGCATATAGCAAGGGTGTACGTTGGGGGCTCTGCCCCTGGTTCAGTACACCCTTGATTAGCGTTTGCCTGCACGTGCATATAGCTTGATTCATGTGAACATATAGCAAGGGTGTACGTTGGGGGCTCTGCCCCTGGTTCAGTACACCCTTGATTGGCGTTTGCCTGCACGTGCATATAGCTTGATACATACATGTGAGCATATAGCAAGGGTGTACGTTGGGGGCTCTGCCCCTGGTTCAGTACACCCTTGATTAGCGTTTGCCTGCACGTGCATATAGCTCGATTCATGTGAGCATATAGCAAGGGTGTACGTTGGGGGCTCTGGCCCAGGTTCAGTACACCCTTGATTGGCGTTTGCCTGCACGTGCATATAGCTTGATACATACATGTGAGCATATAGCAAGGGTGTACGTTGGGGGCTCTGCCCCTGGTTCAGTACACCCTTGATTAGCGTTTGCCTGCACGTGCATATAGCTTGATTCATGTGAGCATATAGCAAGGGTGTACGTTGGGGGCTCTGCCCCTGGTTCA
The DNA here is from genome assembly GCA_963930775.1 of Cliona cf. orientalis. Lineage (NCBI taxonomy): Eukaryota > Metazoa > Porifera > Demospongiae > Clionaida > Clionaidae > Cliona > Cliona cf. orientalis. Next base: position 14,317 of record OZ005700.1, on the reverse strand, counting down.
GTACACCCTTGATTAGCGTTTGCCTGCACGTGCATATAGCTTGATTCATGTGAGCATATAGCAAGGGTGTACGTTGGGGGCTCTGCCCCTGGTTCAGTACACCCTTGATTGGCGTTTGCCTGCACGTGCATATAGCTTGATACATACATGTAAGCATATAGCAAGGGTGTACGTTGGGGGCTCTGCCCCTGGTTCAGTACACCCTTGATTAGCGTTTGCCTGCACGTGCATATAGCTTGATTCATGTGAGCATATAGCAAGGGTGTACGTTGGGGGCTCTGCCCCTGGTTCAGTACACCCTTGATTGGCGTTTGCCTGCACGTGCATATAGCTTGATACATACATGTGAGCATATAGCAAGGGTGTACGTTGGGGGCTCTGCCCCTGGTTCAGTACACCCTTGATTAGCGTTTGCCTGCACGTGCATATAGCTCGATTCATGTGAGCATAATATAGCAAGGGTGTACGTTGGGGGCTCTGCCCCTGGTTCAGTACACCCTTGATTGGCGTTTGCCTGCACGTGCATATAGCTTGATACATACATGTGAGCATATAGCAAGGGTGTACGTTGGGGGCTCTGCCCCTGGTTCAGTACACCCTTGATTGGCGTTTGCCTGCACGTGCATATAGCTTGATACATACATGTGAGCATATAGCAAGGGTGTACGTTGGGGGCTCTGCCCCTGGTTCAGTACACCCTTGATTAGCGTTTGCCTGCACGTGCATATAGCTCGATTCATGTGAGCATATAGCAAGGGTGTACGTTGGGGGCTCTGCCCCTGGTTCAGTACACCCTTGATTGGCGTTTGCCTGCACGTGCATATAGCTTGATACATACATGTGAGCATATAGCAAGGGTGTACGTTGGGGGCTCTACCCCTGGTTCAGTACACCCTTGATTGGCGTTTGCCTGCACGTGCATATAGCTTGATACATACATGTGAGCATATAGCAAGGGTGTACGTTGGGGGCTCTGCCCCTGTTTCAGTACACCCTTGATTAGCGTTTGCCTGCACGTGCATATAGCTCGATTCATGTGAGCATATAGCAAGGGTGTACGTTGGGGGCTCTGCCCCTGGTTCAGTACACCCTTGATTGGCGTTTGCCTGCACGTGCATATAGCTTGATACATACATGTGAGCATATAGCAAGGGTGTACGTTGGGGGCTCTGCCCCTGGTTCAGTACACCCTTGATTAGCGTTTGCCTGCACGTACATATAGCTTGATACATGTGAGCATATAGCAAGGGTGTACGTTGGGAGCTCTACCCCTGGTTCAGTACACCCTTGATTAGCGTTTGCCTGCACGTGCATATAGCTTGATTCATGTGAGCATATAGCAAGGGTGTACGTTGGGGGCTCTGCCCGTGGTTCAGTACACCCTTGATTAGCGTTTGCCTGCACGTGCATATAGCTTGATTCATGTGAGCATATAGCAAGGGTGTACGTTGGGGGCTCTGCCCCTGGTTCAGTACACCCTTGATTGGCGTTTGCCTGCACGTGCATATAGCTTGATACATACATGTGAGCATATAGCAAGGGTGTACGTTGGGGGCTCTACCCCTGGTTCAGTACACCCTTGATTAGCGTTTGCCTGCACGTGCATATAGCTTGATTCATGTGAGCATATAGCAAGGGTGTACGTTGGGGGCTCTGCCCCTGGTTCAGTACACCCTTGATTGGCGTTTGCCTGCACGTGCATATAGCTTGATACATACATGTGAGCATATAGCAAGGGTGTACGTTGGGGGCTCTGCCCCTGGTTCAGTACACCCTTGATTGGCGTTTGCCTGCACGTGCATATAGCTTGATACATACATGTGAGCATATAGCAAGGGTGTACGTTGGGGTCTATGCCCCTGGTTCAGTACACCCTTGATTAGCATTTCAATATTTTGCTCTAGTATGTCATGCAGGGTTGTTCCAGGCAAGAATCTGCACAAGGAGTGATACATAGGTGAGACATAGTTGTATAGTCACTAAGTGTAGTGACCACACTCATCTTTTTATTCATTATTATGGTTATTATCTTATTCATATCTTGTGATTTCTCTCTTCTTCATTCATTATTCATATTTGATCTTCATGTTTTATTAAATGTTTATAGAGTATTGTATGCCATTGTAATTTCAATTTATAGTATTGTATGCCATTGTAATTTCAAATGTGTGCGTGCGTGCGTGCGCATGCAATAATCACACTAATAATCGCGTATTGGATCGTGCGCTCAGCAATGTAGTTTGAGCCCGAGTCCGCCTCAAGATTCACAAACTGAGTTTGGACTTATGGGAACGAGATGGCCAGTATTGGACTCCGCGTGGCCCGCGATCGGTTATGCTCGATTGCGCGGTCGGTATGTGCGCCGACTCGCGACTCAAACCAGTCTGCTTCAGGATTCACAAACTTGAGTTTGGACTTATAGGAACGAGATTGGATGATGTTGGCCAATATTGGACTCGGCGTCGTCCGCGATCGGTGATGCTCGAAGAAGTAATGATCGCGTATGCATAATAATATTATTATGATTGTACATGGATTATATATGACCCTCGCCGGGATTGGAAACGGTCACGTGAGCGTCATATGTACAATACTTCTTCGCGCGGGCAGTCCGCGTTATTGTTTTTCACACGAGCTGGTGAGGCAGATGAGCTCTTGAGGTCGTTGGAAGCTCTCCTAAGGTAAGATACAACATTATTTTAGTTTATTTGTATCTGTAAGTGACTCTCCAAGCCTATGTTCCGTGGTCAAGCTGCGGGTACACAGTTTTCATACCTAAAGTCAGGTCTTGGCATCATAGGGCATCAGATAAAATCTTTGTGGGACAAAATCTCTACCTGTAGGCAATGGAGATCAGGCCCGTACGCAGCCTTTCTCAAAGGGGGGTTACATGGGGGCGTGGCTCAGATAGGTATGATGTGGGCATTAGCCCACAGCCCACCTAGGCGGGTGGGTCTGGGGGCATGTTCCTCCAGAAGATATTGGAAATTTAGACTCTTTGAGGGCAATTCTGAGGCATTCTGACAGTGATTTACAATTCCAGATAGGCTGATGCTGCTAGCTACTATAACATTAACACTGGCTATACAATCTATTGCACATCCGGTGAAAGCAATACTCGGCTTTGCTTAGCTGTGTAAAGAAGCATGTAAGTTACACCTAGATTGTTTCTAGTGTTATGCTAGGTGCCAAAAAAAGGGGGGTTCGTTCAAACCCCCTCGAACCCCCCTGTGTACGGGTCTGGAGATGAACTAAAAGGGTGTAGATGTAGTGCTTTTGTTGAGATCTGTTGCATGGTGTGCTCCTTTTTAGTGTATATTAAGTTTTTTTGTTGTAATCTTGATGGAGGTGTCAAAACAGTGAGCTGAATTTAGGTGAGCTTTGTGGGACAGTTGTACCTTACCAGTAACACTAACATGGACATTCTGTATGTCTTTTAGTCCATTTGGAGATGTTTTGTTGCATGCACATGCCAAATGACTCTCAGAAAGAACTGTATGGCTAAATCTATCCTCTGAACATAGATCAGATCACAAAACGTGGTTCTTTAGGTAAATCATGCTGTACATGCCCCAGTTGCTGTATCTACATGTAAACACCATCATGTGTTATTAATGTGTATACAGGTTTATACATGATTTACCTCTCTACCAATGGTTCAACCACCAGTGATACTGGGCCTGCCAGCTCCAGCTGACAGATGAAAAATCAAGGTGTTCGCTATCCAGAAATTGTATTTACCGTTCAGCAGCATGACCAGAATCACGGCACAAGGTCTCTGTCTCTGCTTCTCAGGCTACATTAATCACAGGTATATATAGTAAAGATACAATAAATTAAGTTTGTGATAATCATAGCATTATTGTAGATATCAACCTGTTCCAACAATCATCAGCTGCCTTGAGATGTACAATAATTCATCCGTGTCAGAAGTTCACAAACAATACACCAGTACTGCTCATACATGTAAGGGACCAACTCAAGGAAACTATTGTGGTAGCTACAGTGATGATCCAGTAGTGAATGCCTAATCATTACTGAGTGCAAAAGCAGTACATCAAGCTACTTTGGACTATTTTTAGTGAATGATAGCTACACATTTTAAGTGTACAGTAGGTTTTTTGCTTTTTGACCCAATGTATTATCAGTATAAGATGATATTTATATTATTATGTTAGCTTACAACCAACATAACATCTAAAACAGCGGCTACTTGAGTCTTAATGATTGTTGTTTGTAATTGAAGTCAACTTCTCTTACACTACTACACTATCTTTGCTTGAAACGTGTGGGATAAATATTTGAAATGTATATGAACAATAGAATGATGTTTGAATGGTGCTTGAATTTATAAGATGTCTGGTGCTTCTCTTGCAAGTCGTTTGAATTTTTTTATTTATTGTTGGAAAAATATTTGAAACATATCTCGCAAATTATTATGTGTGTGAAAAATATCAAAATTTATACTAATTTCATGTGAAACTTTTCATTTGTTGTATATGAATAATATTTGAAATATACTTTAACATAATATTATTATGAAAAGAATTCAAACAATAATTGAGGTATATATGAATGATACTTGAATTGTACATCACTAAAATATGTGAAACTTTTCAGTGCATAGATCTATATGAATAATATTTGAACTGCATGTACTTCTTTCAGTGCATGTATGAATAATATTTGAACTGTACTTCAACATTTTTATGTGTGAAAAATTCCAACTGCAATTGAATTATATTTAAATCATTCCAACCATTTAATTTTGTGTGAAAAATATGACATCATTGTTAATGCTAGTATCACGTGATCAGGAGGGAAGTTTAAATTTTGAATTTGAACGCAGCCTAGGAGCTATATAGCTTGCTACATGATGACTGTTTGTGAAGAAATGGTCAACAAAGAAGGCTAATAAACATCGAGAGTCTCAAGGTTTTCATTAAACTATCTAGCCGATACGGATAAAGTGCCACCGATGTCAAGGAGGTTGATTTACTAAGCTGTTAGTCTATCAAGCTAGACCCCTTTTTCGCCCGACGACCTTTACCCACTCTATCCACACGCGCGTGTGGATAGAGTGGGTAAAGGTCGTCGGGCGAAAAAGGGGTCTAGCTTGATAGACTACTAAGCTGTGTGATAAGAAGGCTCTAGACCGAAATCAACGTTGAGATCATCAGTCACAAGCCAACAAGTAGGTAAGTATAAATGTAGCTAAATACGCTAGCAATCCTCAGTCAGCTCTAAATTTGTTAGTTTGTCCTTTATTTTCTAATTAGTGCCCCATCCCTCTCTCTGTCTCTTTCTCTTTTCCCCCGGCATGCTTTCCTTGGCTTTAGTTCTTGTGATGGAATACAATAATTGGTTCTTAGCCTCGTACCCAGGCCCTTTGAGAAGGAGGAAAACTTAAGGGCCTGGTACACACTGTGTGCACGTGTTATTAAATTTTAGTAAAAGCTGGGAATTCGTATTTTTGTCCATAACGTGAACCTTGATCTACTACTTGAAAAATCATTTTTGTTGGCAGCATTTCGGGCTAAAGATGCCTGCTATGACCAATTTAGCTATATAGCACAAGCGAGCAACATCGACAGAAGAACAATAAAAAAGCTAGAAGGACGTCGTACTCACGTTTAGTAAGATGAATAATCAGAAGTATCGATACCGATTGAGGCAGTTATCCAACGGCAGCGAATTAAGGGACTTTCATGATCAGATCTCTGAAGCTCAATTTAAAGTCATATGAGAGCAAAGAAAGTCTGCCATACGATACTCTATAGAAATATCGAGTCCCTACTTTGGATGCTTGTCTGTACTCATCCGACCACATGATAGCGACAATATCCGACAAATTATACTAGGAAATGCTCCATATACTTAACACATGCACGTGCAGTGTATACCATGCCCTTCTCCTCCTCCTCAAAGGGCCTAGGTACGAGGCTACATGTAAGTTGGTTCCCTAACTATAGTAATATTAATTCTTCTATGTAGGGAATGAAGGAATGTCTGCTGGGCCAATTGTATTGCAGTGGCACTAATCATGATGTGATGACAATGATTTGATGAGTAAGGTGATACCAACTGAAGGTATATTGCATACTGTATTATCATCTGAGCGGATGGGGTGGAAAGAGAAGGGTCTGGTAGCTACTAGCCTCATAGCCAGGCCCTTTGAGGGGAGGAAAAAGGGTCTTGTACCTATTACACACACGTGTACCAACTACCCCAAGAAAACCTGGGGTGCCACAAAAGACTGTATGCCTTTTCACCCACCTCCCATGGGCAATGGTACGAGGCAATGTCATATTTGGTGTAGCCTCGTATACTCTAGGCTGCAGGAGGAGGGTAAAAAGTGTACAGTCGTTTGTAGCATCCCGGGTTTTCTTGGGGTAGACTAGTTGGTGCATGCACATGCGATACCTTTTCCTCCTTCCAGGCCTGGGCATGAAGCTAGGTAGCTACACACTGAATATGCATAAACTTCCTCTGTAAATTTACTGATATTAGTGATGTCAAGGCTGCATGAACCAAGAGTCCATATAAGCCTTTGCAATTGGCTGGTGTAATGTATATTTTACTCAATGGATTAGACTTATATCATCCATAATATTATTATTATTGTTATACTGATCAATGCATAACCTATCTATATGCAGAGAAATGATAATTTCCTCTGGAAAAGAGAAAAAAAATCAGATCAGTTTCCACAGCAGGAACCAGTATTGCAACCAGGAAGGCCAGCCATGAACGGATGCTGCCCAAGGGACTGTATTAGGCGAGTCAATGGTACTAATTGTCATGATTAATATTTTAATCCTCCTTTTTTACATGGTTCAATATTTTATCACATTTTTTACATAATATTATCCGATTCAAATATTTGCCAAATTTTTCCTGTGATTATTATTCCAACATTTTTCACTTGATTCATATGTATTTCATTTATTATTTATCTATAAATATATTCCCATGTCTATTATTTCCTATGGTATTCATCTGATATTCATCTGATATTAAAACATATTTTGAGCCGTTTTCAATCAAAAACGTGGCACAATTTCATGCGATTTTCAAGCGTTTTTTACACTTAATGGAATTATGAATGAATTGGCCTAAAATCCACGTATTACAATTTGCGTATGGATTTCCTAGTAGTGTTAGTTAAGTCATGGGGAGGGGAATATAATATAATCTATGGTTAAGAAGTTGAATCGAACTCGGATGCAGCTTGAATTGCAGACTCAGACTTCTGTGTGGTCTGTTTCTATACTTTTCAGCCAAGTACTGGCATATAAAAAGCTTGCTTCACCCATCAAGGCAGATGATCATCTTACAGTCTTGCTTCGCCTCCAATAGCCATAGTTTCCTTGTCATCTTCACTGCTATCAAGATGTCTAATAAACACACCGCGCTTCAGGCTTACTTTAACGCTCCGCCCATCAATTATCCTGGACTTCCGTCTTACGCGGACTGCCCGCGTGAAACGGTGCTAACGAGCCCCGTTTCCAATCCCGGGAAGGGGAATATATAATCTATGGATTGTATAATATGTGATTGTGCGCTCGGTATGCGCGCCGCCACTAACTCACGACTCAAACCAGTCCAAACCAGTGTCTTGATAATTTTTACATAAGACGGGACCAAGGGTAATTTGATGTGAGGATTCCGATAAACCACAAACCACGCCCATACGAACCTTACTTTTTAAGATATGACATCATACTCTACTAATGGTACTTCCAGGAGGTGGTTAAAGTTTAGGGTTTGACCTCAGATATTTTAAGGCGGGACCAAGGGTAATTTGATGTAAGGTTTCCAATAAACCACAAATCATGCCCATACGGATGTTACTTTTTAAGGTATGAGGCAGTTTCGCCACAAACATGCCCTCTGTCGGCTTCTTTGGTGTAGGTTTGATCACATTGCATGTCGCTTCGAATATTATTTACGGACTGGTCATTCACCCTCTACAATTGAATTCTGTTGGTGCTGTAGCTGTGTGTTCGTTCTGTAGCTGTGTGTTCGTTCATCGACCGTTTCTTTCACAATTCCTCTGAATATGTGGGCCTCCAAGCACCTCAACGTCCATGTCGTGGGGCCTGGAAACACAATTGTTTCATGTACATCACGGAGGTGATCTCTGCCATGTACAGTAACATTGTGGCTGATGGAGGTGCATAAACACTCCTATAATTATCTATAATTAAGCATGTCTGATTCTGGTTCACTTCAGCACTCTTATCACGCAGGTGCACACGACTGTACATATCAAGAGGAGATTCAACCATTTGCTAATCGTTTGTCGAGTTTATTTCAACTCGAGGTGAGCGGTATTTTTCTACATTTCAAAGTGTTTTTGCTCAATGTCATAATCCTATCTTGACCATGCAGGTGTGCGCTCAAAATCTGAATAGTTCAAGTAATCATTTCTGTATGAGCTATATACTCTATCCAGCTATTTTGAACAATAAGTAAATGAAGTAATCCTCGATATAACTGGGCACAACATACTTGCCAATAACTGCAATAAGGATCATGAAAAATTACATTAGATGTACAATTAGATAATAATATTGTGGATATGATAGAGTGAGTAAGCATGCACAATCAGAATCAGAGTTTGTGGAGCTCTATCCAAATGAAAAGGGGCGGCATATTACTTTGAGTACATTCTCACAAACTTCTTTTGTATATCGTGATCAGTCCGCCCCTTTTCATTTGGATAGCGCTCCAGATACTCTCTGCATGCAGTCAGTGAGGGAGTTTTCTTCCACTCAATGTAGGCCTGAAAGTAGTTGGCCAGGTATTTCACTTCTTCTTCTGAAAATACTCCTCCCCTCTGTTTTTTTTTCAGGTGGCTAGGGAAATGATACATCTTAACACACAGAGCAAATTTACTTGCCATAAACTGACCATCGCATAAATTTCCATCAGCTAGGAGTAGAATCCTCGTACTCAAGAGGCAGCTTCATATTATTTATTCACAACTCTGGAACTCCTGTGTGTGAAATATGAAAAAGTACTCTGACAGCTATCATTCATTATTGACCTACGTCATTCGAGGCAAAAACTGCTTCTTGTCTCCCCCTGGCCAGTTCGAAGAGCTCTCGGATCAGTCAGCTTCAGAGGAGGGGGTCTGCATTGAGGGAGTATACTCTTTTATGACCACTCCTGTACTTTTATTGAATATGAATATACTGTGATGGCTTCTGCTTCTTGGTGGTATATACCGGCCGCGGTCTGAATCTCTTCGTCTGAATCTGATTGGGGTCTACAGTTCATGAAAGACAGCAAGAGGATTATTTATAGAGAGAGTATTTAAAGAGCAGCAAAAGCCAGCATTGTCATTCAACTAACCGTTCACCCTTCATCTCAGTTGTACTGTGTCTTCATCTCTGCCAACTGTTGCTAGTGCTCTTCAATTGGAAGGTGCTCTTCAATTGGAAGGATCTACTGCACTGTTGGAACTTGCTGATCTCTCTGTGTGCTCTTCAATTGCTACTGGTGCAATTGTTGGATTGAGGTAAGTTCTTTTGCATGATTTTGTTGTATTTTGACTTTAGTGCATATGATGCATGGTGCTAGCTTGAGACTTGCCCACTGATTTTTGTACTTCTACTCGTGCATGGTGCTAGCTTGAGGCTTTTCCGCTGATTGTTGCTATGCTTCTACTGTTGCATGGTGTTGGCTAGTGGAAAATATTGAGCTCGTATTGCTTTGGTGCATTCTTAAACATGCTTAGCTCTGCACAAGCACATGCACATGCACATGCACATGCATTGAAGCTTTGAATGGATTTCATAGTCTTGCAGCCAGGTTGTCTGCACATTCAATTAAGCTTTGTATTGATTTGAACAATTGAAGGTATGGAAACCAATTAAAGCTTTGTATTGATTTGAACAATTGAAGGTGTGGAAACCAATTACAGCCAGTCAAAACATACAAGTAGCCCTCGCCTGGATGATTCAGAGGGAGGAGTATTTAAAGAGCAGCAAAAGCCAGCATTGTCATTCAACTAAACTAACTGTTCACCCTTCATCTCAGCTGTACTGTGTCTTCATCTCTGCCAACTGCTGCTATTGCTCTTCAATTGGAATTGTTGGGATCTTGGCTGTACTGTGTCTTCATCCTTCATCTCGGCTGTACTGTGTCTTCATCCTTCATCTCAGCTGTACTGTGTCTTCATCTCTGCCAACTGTTCACCCTTTCTCTCAGCTGCACTGTGTCTTCATCTCTGCCAACTCTTGCTGGTGCTCTTCAATTGGAAGGATCTACTGCATTGTTGGGATCTTGGCTGTACTGTATCTTCATCTCTACCACCTATTGCTGGTGTTCTTTAATTGGAATGATCCTACTGACTGGATTGTTTGGAATTTCTACTGGTGAACATTGTTGGATTGAGGCAAGTTCTTTTGCGTGCATGACTTTATTGTCTATTTACTGGTACATATGGTGCATGGTGCTGGCTTAAGACTTGTCCACTGATTTTTGTTGTGCTTCTACTGGTGCATGGTGCTAGCTTGAGACTGCTGAATATTGCTTGGTGTTGGCTTGTGGAATGGGAAAGGGAAAGGAAAGTATTTCCAAATAAGCTTTACATTGACCATTGACCATAGAGTCTCACAGCCAGCTTGTGTACACATCCAATTAAGTTTTACATTGATTTGAACAATTCAAGGTGTGGAAACCAATTACAGCCAGTCAAAACATGCCAGTAGCCCTTGCCTGGATGATTCAGAGAGAGGAGTATTTAAAGAGCAGCAAAAGCCAGCATTGTCATTCAAGTCAACTAACTGTTCACCCTTCATCTCAGCTGTACTGTGTCTTCATCTCTGCCAACTGTTGCTAGCAGCAAAAGCCAGAATTGTCATCAGTTGTACTGTGTCTTCATCTCTGCCAACTCTTGCCAGTGCTCTTCAATTGGAAGGTGCTCTTCAATTGGAAGAATCTACTGCATACCCTTCATCTCAGTTGTACTGTGTCTTCATCTCTGCCAACTGTTGCCAGTGCTCTTCAATTGGAAGGTGCTCTTCAATTGGAAGGATCTACTGCATTGTTGGAACTTGCTGATCTCTCTGTGTGCTCTTCAATTGCTACTGGTGCACATTGTTGGATTGAGGTAAGTTCTTTTGCATGATTTTGTTGTACTGTTACTATAGTGCATATGATGCATGGTGCTACCTTGAGACTTGTCCACTGATTTTTGTTGTACTTCTACTCGTGCATGGTGCTAGCCTGAGGCCTTTCTGCTGATTGTTGCTATGCTTCTACTGTTGCATGGTGTTGGTTTTTGGAAATATTGATCTTGTATTGCCCTTGCCTCAGAGGGAGGAGTATTTAAAGAGCAGCAAAAGCCAGCATTGTCATTCAACTAAACTAACTGTTCACCCTTCCTCTCAGCTGCACTGTGTCTTCATCTCTGCCAACTGTTCACCCTTTCTCTCAGCTGCACTGTGTCTTCATCTCTGCCAACTCTTGTTACTGCTATTGCTTTTCAATTGGAAGGATCTACTGCATTGTTGGGATCTTGGCTGTACTGTGTCTTCATCTCTACCACCTATAGCTGGTGTTCTTTAATTGGAATGATCCTACCGACTTAATTGTTTGGAATTTCTACTGGTGCACATTGTTAGATTGAGGCAAGTTCTTTTGCATGACTTTATTGTCTATTTACTGGTACATATGGTGCATGGTGCTGGCTTAAGACTTGTCCACTGATTCTTGTTGTGATTCTACTGGTGCATGGTGCTAGCTTGAGGCCTTTCCACTGATTCTTGGTATGCTTATACTCTGGTGCATGGTGTTGGCTTTGTGTGTGTGTGTGTGTGATATGTGTTTGGAGCACAGCTTTAGAGTTTGTGTGTGTACTAACTCGCCTTCACTGGATTAGGCTCATACTTCTTTGTGTATGCTAATGTTAAATATATCCATTGAGTTTATCATGTATATATCTTTTTTTATTCAGAGATTTTTGGGAGTTGCTATCTACTGGTTGTTGGTGTAGCCTCTTGTGTCTCCAGCCTGAGACGAGCCTTGGTCAACTGCTTTGTCCTCCACTCTTGTTGGGATTGCTGCCCCTGCATTAACGGTATGTGGAGCCGTCGGATGTTGGTGGTGTGAACAACTAGGGTGTAGCGTGATGCACTTGACCATGGCCCGTCAATGGTGAACTGCTGTTCTCCTCTCTTGCACATGACTTTGACTCAACTTTACTAGATTATATTGTATGCATGCATATTTTTAATTTATGGATTTTTCTGCGCTGCGCTTCATCTAGGCCCCTTAATAATCAAATTTTCACCGCGTTGATCTTCAACACGCAAAGACTTAGTTTAATATGGGAGGATATGGGGATATTTTTGTGTGACTAGTGAGATAGACACAAACAAGCTTAATAGACATGACAAAAGTAACTGTTCAGCGTAGTGTCTGTGTCATGCTCTCGCCTACAAATCTGTGGAGACTATAGAAACTGTGGTCCTAGGTTCGAGCCCAGCACGGGGGGTTTGGGGGGCCAAAACATGGGGGGCGCATAAGTATGGTTCTGCGCATAAGTATTGGGTCGAGCAATAAGTATTGGGTCGAGCAATAAGTATTGGGTCGAGCAATAAGTATTGGGTCGAGCAATAAGTATTGGGTCGAGCAATAAGTATTGGGTCGAGCAATAAGTATTGGGTCGAGCAATAAGTATTGGGTCGAGCAATAAGTATTGGGTCGAGCAATAAGTATTGGGTCGAGCAATAAGTATTGGGTCGAGCAATAAGTATTGGGTCGAGCAATAAGTATTGGGTCGAGCAATAAGTATTGGGTCGAGCAATAAGTATTGGGTCGAGCAATAAGTATTGGGTCGAGCAATAAGTATTGGGTCGAGCAATAAGTATTGGGTCGAGCAATAAGTATTGGGTCGAGCAATAAGTATTGGGTCGAGCAATAAGTATTGGGTCGAGCAATAAGTATTGGGTCGAGCAATAAGTATTGGGTCGAGCAATAAGTATTGGGTCGAGCAATAAGTATTGGGTCGAGCAATAAGTATTGGGTCGAGCAATAAGTATTGGGTCGAGCAATAAGTATTGGGTCGAGCAATAAGTATTGGGTCGAGCAATAAGTATTGGGTCGAGCAATAAGTATTGGGTCGAGCAATAAGTATTGGGTCGAGCAATAAGTATTGGGTCGAGCAATAAGTATTGGGTCGAGCAATAAGTATTGGGTCGAGCAATAAGTATTGGGTCGAGCAATAAGTATTGGGTCGAGCAATAAGTATTGGGTTTGGGTTTGGGTTTGGGTTTGGGTTTGGGTTCGGGTTTGGGTTCGGGTTCGGGTTCGGTTTGGGTTTGGGTTTGGGTTTGGGTTTGGGTTTGGGTTTGGGTTTGGGTTTGGGTTTGGGTTTGGGTTTGGGTTTGGGTTTGGGTTCGGGTTTGGGTTCGGGTTCGGGTTCGGTTTGGGTTCGGTTTGGGTTTGGGTTTGGGTTTGGGTTCGGGTTTGGGTTCGGGTTCGGGTTCGGTTTGGGTTCGGTTTGGGTTCGGTTCGGGTTTGGGTTTGGTTTGGGTTTGGGTTCGGGTTCGGTTCGGGTTCGGTTTGGGTTTGGGTTCGGTTCGGGTTCGGGTTCGGGTTCGGTTCGGGTTCGGTTCGGGTTTGGGTTTGGGTTTGGGTTTGGGTTTGGGTTTGGGTTTGGGTTTGGGTTTGGGTTTGGGTTTGGGTTTGGGTTTGGGTTTGGGTTTGGGTTTGGGTTTGGGTTTGGGTTTGGGTTTGGGTTTGGGTTTGGGTTTGGGTTTGGGTTTGGGTTTGGGTTTGGGTTTGGGTTTGGGTTTGGGTTTGGGTTTGGGTTTGGGTTTGGGTTTGGGTTTGGGTTTGGGTTTGGGTTTGGGTTTGGGTTTGGGTTTGGGTTTGGGTTTGGGTTTGGGTTTGGGTTTGGGTTTGGGTTTGGGTTTGGGTTTGGGTTTGGGTTTGGGTTTGGGTTTGGGTTTGGGTTTGGGTTTGGGTTTGGGTTTGGGTTTGGGTTTGGGTTTGGGTTTGGGTTTGGGTTTGGGTTTGGGTTTGGGTTTGGGTTTGGGTTTGGGTTTGGGTTTGGGTTTGGGTTTGGGTTTGGGTTTGGGTTTGGGTTTGGGTTTGGGTTTGGGTTTGGGTTTGGGTTTGGGTTTGGGTTTGGGTTTGGGTTTGGGTTTGGGTTTGGGTTTGGGTTTGGGTTTGGGTTTGGGTTTGGGTTTGGGTTTGGGTTTGGGTTTGGGTTTGGGTTTGGGTTTGGGTTTGGGTTTGGGTTTGGGTTTGGGTTTGGGTTTGGGTTTGGGTTTGGGTTTGGGTTTGGGTTTGGGTTTGG